>JAOVVB010000008.1:4694196-4716966 GCA_028570985.1 Heterobranchus longifilis | reverse complement strand
ACATACTTAAGTAAAAGTAAAATTACAGATTTTAAAAACTACTTTAAAAAGTAGAAGTACACAAAAAAAATCTACTCCATTACAGTAATGTGAGTAAATGTAATTCATTACTTTCCACCTCTGCTGACCACCTGGTTGTGTTTCCCAAACCACTGTAGGGGGGAAACACTAAAAGTTTACACTCGTTTCCGTTTTCTAGTCTGTCTAGATTGAACTCCTCGTCGAATTAACGTCTCTCATGAGGGCAACATACTGGGGGAAAAAAACTAAACTTTTTAAAAACTGAGTCACTCCCGGCGTTCATAATGTTGAAGAGTCGAGGAATCGACTCGTTCGCAAATGACACATCATCATCATCATCACGGCGGGAATGTTCCTTCGTAGTGTTTACACTGAATATGGGCGGATAAACGTGTGGAATATGAGCACTGGAGGAAAAGGAAAACCTTTGGACCGTTTCCTCTGTCACGGGACAGTCAGGCCATCATAAAGAAAATCAGCTAAAAAAGAAAAGAAAAGCTAGGACACGCGACACTGAGCAGAGGCTGTTTTTGCGCTTTACTTTTTCTGAAAGAGTTTTGGGAAGAAGAAACGGTGAGAAAACCCTTCTCTCTGGTTTCGATCTGTTTGTTTTCTAGACTGAATTTTAACAACGAGCAACTTTAGAAGTGCTACCTCTTCTTGTTACGCCTTGAAAAATCTGAATCAGATGTTTGCTGTCATACTTGAGATGTTTTATCTGCTGAGCTTTTCAATTGTTCCCATCTGCTGCTTGCTTCTGGAACAGGCCACAAAGATTCCAGTGTGAAGCAGGAGCATGCATGCTTATTAAATCTCTCAGCTCTTGGACTATTTGAGGTAAATGTCTGTCACGTGGTCTGCATCACTTTACTTGTTATTATTATTATTATTATTATTATTATTTTTTTTTTTTAATTGTGTTTTATGCATTTTTTGCTCGAGGTTTTCTTCTCTTGAGTTTTTAGAATGCTAAATATAACATGAACCACACTCTTAAATGCAACTGGTTTCTTCTTATGGAACAGAACACGAGACAAGTTCTCTTAAAACAAAAATCTCGTAAAAATGACCTCTGTGCATTATAATGCCCACTTGGATTCCAAAGATGTTAATGGGTGAGTGAACAACGTTTAGTGCAATGTCTTAACCTTAACCAGCGCTCATGACCTTTACTCTTCTCCTCCCTCATGCACTGTCATCTTATTTTTAAGCCCAATGCACATCACGCTTCTCGGTTTACACTTTTACTCAGCACGAAGTGTGATCACAAAATACAAATCCAATCAGCGATGCCACGGGAACGGGATCTTAAATAATCACTTAAACACTGTATATTGTGCACTTAAGGGAAAGCCTCTGTATGAGGAGGTATCAAAAAGTTTTGAGATTAGCTCGGTTTACAAGCTCTGTTTTTTGCAGTATGTTCTCCATCAGACACCTTATAACCTGGCAGTAGAGTGCGCTATTGTTGATCTGGTCCCTGGGGACAAATTCTCAGTGCACAATGCAGCGAATTTTGAAAAAGATGATGAGCATGCACTTGATCGAGCTGCGGACCTACCTCACCTTTTTCAGTCGTGGAGATGATGGGCTTTTCCACTGAAAAGGCTGTTGCTTTTTCAAGTTTAATCACCAGTAATGATCCCCGACATGAGGGACGGGTCATCCACGGCATGCTGACAGACCGTTTCGACAATGACGTTTGACAATGTTGTGCATGATGATTGTTGGAGAGCAATCCACAAGTTGCCTAATAGTTTCTACATTTTCAGAGTTGAGCTTGTTGAAGGTCTTCCTGATTTCTTGTCGCCTTGCAATGATGTTCCTCTGCTCTTGAAGTGTGTGCCACACAAAGCACTTTGAATTATTCACTTCAGCATTAAAATGTAAACTTGCAGAACCAAGTCAAATGGCAGTTTCACGCAAAAAAAAAAAAATTGTTCTAATTTTCTGTCCATGATGAAATAGCAGACGTGGTAATGCACATGGTCGGAATAGCACCAGTTGCACAGCTCCCGATATATACAGGATGATGTCTTTCGGCACTCTGGCTTCCTGTGACTGTGTGTGCAACCTTGTGCTGCCATCTGTTGGCATGTTGCAAAACTAATCTCGAAAGTTTTTGATACCACCTTGTACATGGCCACAGTAGGGCTGCATGATATGGACAAAATATTGTAATGTACTCAGATATCCCACTAATTCTGATGTGCTTTGAAATTAACCCGGAAGTAACAAGGATAAAGACTGCCCTGAATTATTTGGAGTGATTATCTGTAGAGATAATCTGAAACTGTAGCTTAGGATGTCCCAAGCACAATTTATTAAATGGCTCAATTTATAATTGGGATTGCAAAGGACAATATATATTGTGCAGCCCTATTAAAGCAGAAACTATATATTGTGCAGGCCTATGTGGTCACTCACCTATATGGTCACATAAATACTTAATTGTGGGTATCTTTCTTCAATCAAAAGTTTAAATGTTGATCCGTCCTTAACGCAGTAGATTTAATGGCTTGGTAACAGACTGTCTTGTTTTTTTTTCCTTTAGGAACGGTGTGATGGAGGAGGCAGAGGTTCAAATTGATGATGGCAAAGAGGAAATCGAGGAACCAGACACCATGTACTAGTAAGAACATTTCCTATCATTGTATGCTTTGAAGAAGAAAATAATAAATGTAGAAAATGAGATTCTATTTCTTTTGCTCATTTGCCTTTCGTTGTTTTCTCAGCCGTCTTAGGAAATGGATAGCTCCTATTGTAATGTCTTTTGGTTTTCGGTGAGTTATTATATTCTTATAGTATCACTGTATCCTTTTAAAGTACTTTGCAGACAAACTCTATGCATCATTAATTGATGACAATTGATGACCGTCTTGTTTAAAATATTATTTGGTATTTCTTTTTATATGTTTCTTTTATGTGGATGATTCTAGTGTCTTTGGCTTGGTGCTCATCTTTGTGGATATTATTCTGGTCATTGTTGACCTGTCACTGTCAACCAAGAACCGTGAGAGTGTGGGGACTACCTTGGAGGCCATCTCACTTATCATCTCCTTCTTCTTCCTCATCGATGTGCTTCTGCGGATTTATGTAGAAGGGTTAGTATGGAACAGCAAAGAGGGGAAAATACATTAGCTTTATGTACTTCTTTCCACATTTGAAAATAGCTCAGGAAAAGAAAAGAGTGCTGATATTTCAGAAGGATACAGGAAGTGTTGTGGCAGCTATTTCCTGCCTGATTCTAGCAAATCCTGCAGAAAAATCAGAACTGCTGACTCTCTGTATGCAGGAGGTTGAACAATGTGAAGCATGTTCTTGTTGCAAATATAAATGTGAGGTTTGTTCAAGGCTTGAAAAGGGAATTAACAATGCACAGCTTAATGCCCCCTACTCTTTATGTTTCAGATTTAAGGTGTACTTCAGTTCTAAGCTGAACATCATGGATGCCTGCATTGTGGTCATCACTCTGGTTGTCACTATGATCTATACATTTTCCGATTTCTCAGGAGCAAGCCTCATTCCCAGGTATATGTTTATTTTTGAAACAATCCTACGTTAGACCGTACTGTCTTATTTTTATAAAGTAATCATAGTCGAGTGTTATTTTCACTCATACAAAAGTGGTCGTGAATAGGGACAGAGTTTAAAAGAGGTGGCAGAACGATTTTTTTTCCATACCCGTCCCATCCTCCGATCTTACACCACCGGGTGCCTAATTGTGGAGAATGTTAAAGGAGAGTGTTTTCGACTGTGAATTCAACCAGGAATCCGGGTTGAGAATGTGCGAGCGATATGAACATTTCACCGCCTCGCTGTCGACACAGTTCGAACACACACTTCGAACACTTACATTACGCATATCGTGGTAAATCAACATGCTAATAGTTGTGTATGCTAGTTTCATTCGGGAGGAGTAAACTCGCAGATGACGAGGTAATATGGTTCGTCGTTTACTGTATTTTCCAAAAACAACACACCCCCAAACGTTTTATTCCACTTATACCACAGCAATTATTCAGCAATTGGAAACGCATTCCTGTTGTCACTTACATTATAGCAGCTGTAAACAGTCAATCCCTCATCAGCCTCTTGTTTTACTTTGTCCTGACGTTCATAAGACAACAAATCTAACTTTTTATACAGATTCCCCTCTGACTGTTGTTGAAAGTTCAGACACTGGAAACTTTTTTCACAAATACAGTATCAAATAAATGCAGAGGCAGCACAGTCGCATAGTGGTTAGCGCTGTGGCTTCGCACCTCCAGGGTCAAGGGTTCGATTTCTGTTGCATGTATATGTGAGTGTAAGTGGATTGGCACCCTGTCCAGGGTGTACCTTGCATCGTGCACAATATTAATATATATTAAATATAATAATATTTAATGTTTTCTCTGTATATGTAGCTCTGTTAAATAAGAACATGTTCTTAAACCTCTTTGAGAATTACGTTAGCCTTCCAAGCCACTGAAAATGAGTTTTTACTATATAAACAAAAGTATATTACAAAGAGAGCGTTAATATAAACTTTGCAGCAGGCCTTACTAAGAGAGCTGCTGTTATGGGAAATTGGTCACAACCAGGTATTCAGATTTAGGTATTCAAGCACACTGTGATCGTCTTTTGTACATGTTAACGAGTGTATGGAACTCTGCCAACTATCAACAGGATAGTGACATTTCTGAGGTCCTTGAGAATAATTATCCTGGTGCGTATCTTCCGACTGGCCTCCCAGAAGAAAGAGATAGAGAAGGTCACTAGAAGAATGGTAAGGATTTAAAGAAGCAAGTTTCTCATTCACTTTGATCTCTGTTTTGATCTCTGTTCAATGTGACCTTACATTCGTATTTGTGAATGTCTCAGGTGTCTGAGAACAAAAGACGGTACCAAAAGGATGGATTCGATTTGGACCTCACATACGTCACAGGTTAAAGTTCCTTATTTTATTTTATTTTATTTTTTTTTGGAATCTATGCTTTTGTCTGACAACCTTCATAAAATTTGCTTTGTGCCTTTTTAGACAGAGTCATTGCTATGTCCTTCCCCTCATCCGGGAAACAGGCCTTGTACCGGAATCCCATCAGAGTAAGTGCCATGATGAAAGGGAGTTATGAAAGCAGTAAATAATAAGCTGATATTATAAATATCATTATATATAAAGAGCTATTTTTTGACACAAACAGCAGTTGTTCAGTGGCATGGCTCCTCAGTTTAGATAACTATCCATGTACTATTTTAGGAAGTTGTCAGATTCCTGGACACTAAACACCTGGATCACTACAAAGTTTACAACCTCTGCAGTGAGTTATTTTATTACTGTACAGTGCATATACAGTAAATCTAACTGATGAACAACTTTAAGCCTAATATTTGTCTTATTTCAGGTGAGAAAGGTTATGATCCCAAACTTTTCCATTATAGAGTAGAGCGTGTGATGATCGATGACCATAATGTGCCGTCATTAGAGTAAGTAATAAGTCTGGTTATTTTAAATGTCTCTTCTTGCTTTGTGGGGCTACAGTGTGAGTGTAATTGGTGTATGTGTGTGTGTTATGTGGTTCTCAGCGACATGCTACGATACACCTCCAGTGTTAGGGAGTGGATGGCTGCAGACTCGCGCAACATCATTGCTATCCATTGCAAAGGGGGAAAAGGTAACATTGCACTCACTGATTTAGTGTGTGCATGTGTGCGCAGTGATGGACGGGCACCCTGTCTATGGGCACCCTGTTTAGTGCTTAAGCACACTTGTTTAGTTTGTTTTGATGCATGGAGTGGTTGTAACAGGTCAGGTTGAGAATTCTTTTCTGTCGTGACAGGACGAACAGGGACGATGGTGTGCACGTGGCTAATCGACAGTGATCAGTTTGAAAGTGCACAGGTACTATAATTCTAAAAAAAGATGTACGGAATGAGTTTTTTCAAGGTACAGAAGTGTACCTTGAACTTTCGTCTTGCCTTCGTGTTTGGCAGGACAGCCTGGACTACTTTGGTGAAAGACGAACAGATAAAAGCATGAGTTCGAAATTCCAGGGTGTCGAAACTCCGTCTCAGGTGAGTCGTGCCATGCCAGGCACTGTGTACAAGCCAAGACTGTTTTTCCATTGAGATTAGTTTAAATAGCTGCTTTTTTGTAACATTTTGTAGAGCCGGTATGTTGGATATTATGAGATCATAAAGAACAAATACAACCTGCAGCTGCCCCCACCACAAAGCTTGAAAATCAAGAGTCTGCGCATTCACTCCATCGCAGGTATTCATCAGATATTTATATTTCCCCATATGTGACTGTATGTATACAATAAGTGTTTGATTTAGACTGATACGTTAGTAGTACTGATACGTTCTTTTATGTTTGCTTTGCAGGGGTTGGAAGGGGCAATGGCAGCGATCTGAAAGTCCGTATCATAGTGAGGAAGGTGCAGGTGTTCCAGTGCATTTGTGCCAAACAAGAGAACTGCGCGGTAATAAAACCCCATAAAGGAATGCTATTTAAACACGTTGCTCTGTTTATGAAGGGTTTTGGTATTTTTTCCTATCTGTGATCCAGCTGGGTGGGAATTGTGTTGCCATTTGTGTAAAAAAATAGATTTGTTAGAAAAAAACATAGAGAAATCACCATGAGATCAACATGAGATCACTTTGACAGTTTGATCATGTAGTATTAATGAGAGAAAAGTTGTACTTTAGCACAAAGGAAAATAAGTATATTAGCTCCTACAAGACAAATGTAAATATTATAATAATATGTAAGACAAATATTAGGTGGCACTGTGGCATAGTTGTTAGCACTGTGGCCTCGCACCTCCATAGTCAAAGAGTTCCCGCCTTGGGTCTGTGCATGTGGAGTTTGCATGTTTTCTTCATTTTTGGTCGGTTTCCTCTGAGTACTCCGGTTTCCTCTCACAGTCCAAAGACATGGAGATTAGGTCATTTAGTGTTCCCAAATTGCCCATAGTGTGTATGTGTGCACGTGTGCCCTGCGCTGGATGGACACCCTGTCCAGGGTGTACGTCGCCTCCTGTGATAGGCTCCAGGCCTCCCACGACCCTGTACACAGAATTAGCGGTATAGGAGATAAATGAAAATATTGAAATAAAATGTCCATATTAGAACTTCTAGAAAGTATAAATCCTTAAATGGTAAAAAATTTTATTAGAATCTACATTCTAAAAATAAATGTTTTTAATTGTTTAATTGTAATTTTGTAAAAATGTGCAAATAATTAAACCAAAAATAAAAGTTTTGCCAGATTGGGAAGATATTTTGTCAGATAATTTCCCAATTGCTGGCATATGATACCTAGTTGCTAATTTTTAGTTGGGAAATTGGCAGAATGATTAGCCTTTAGAGATTATTTCCATATGCTGGCCTTTTAATACTAGTAAATACTGAACTTTTTCTCGAATCTAGGATGCTGAGACAGTTCTAAATATACAGTTGCCAAAATATCTGTCTTTTTAAGGCTTTTTTTTAATGTTTCTAATGAAATTATGACTAACCTCGAGCAGATGACTCAGATAGCTGTCAAGTGTTCAGTGGGAAGCAGTAATAATAATAATACTTAACAAATGATGTAATCCACTACATCTACCAAACCTTGTTGAGAAATAAATTCTTCTGTATTTTGCACTTCAGGTTGGTTTTTTTGCATATGATGTTGGTATACTTGTATCCTAGCTGTTCCCTGATGCTGGAAACAATGCAGTGGTGATCAGTTTACACAATGGCCCAGTGGTGTGTGGTGATGTCAAAGTCATGTTTGAATCCAGTGCTGTAAGTTAGCTCATTATTCTGATATGATATCCGATATTGCATTCTTTTATTTTTAGTTTTAACCATGCTTCTCACTTTCCTCTGTGTCCAGGGCATTCCAAAGGGATATGAAGACTGTCCATTCTTTTTCTGGTTCAACACCTCATTTATAGAGGACCACAGGTAAGACATGTACACTTTAATCTAAGAATACTTTGCCGCTGGGAGCTCTCAGTCATCATAACTGTTTAGGATGTTGTTTTATTTCATACTTTGTAAAGTTCTGATCTCAACTTAAACAGGCTATATCTGTCGAGGGAAGAACTGGACAACCCACACAAGTCCAAGACCTGGGACATCTACAAAGAGGACTTTGGTGTGACCGTGTCATTCAGTGACCCCTGAAGAGAGCCTTAATGATGTGATCCACACTATAGTTAACCAGCTAACATCATTCCCTATATGTATATACCCTACTCTAACTATAGAAATTGGCACTGAGACATATACAGGATTTAGGCCAGAATATTGTTCGTCCTATTTACGGGTTTTTGTTTTGTTTTTTTGAGTTAAAGGGGAAATGTATAGAAAATGATGCAATGCTTGGCAACACAGCTTTTGAAGGAAATATTCACAAGTTTCCAAAATGTCACAATGTTCTTGTTACACATGTGCAGGATCAGATTTGCCTCTCAATTTTCACAGTGTTGTGTATGTGTTGTTTTATACAGCATTGTGGGGTTTCACAGATGAAGTAAAATTGTACAGTGGTGTGTAGGCTACAGATTAGATGGAAAGTAAACACTCCAGATTCACTACGTAACTGATATTTAAATAAACATTTTGTTTAATAACCGTGGAAGAGGTAGAGAATAGGGAAAAGGATTTTTATATGACAAAGAAATTAAAGTAATCGAAGAAGTAAATACTGCTTTCAGTCTCTTATTCTCTTTAAAACTGGAATTACATACAGTATGTAGGGCTGAAGATGGATCTCTGAATGTAAACAGCACAAAAGTAGGTCTTGTTAAATAGGCTAAAGGGTAAAAATGAAGTGGGGTTGAACATCAACATGAGTTTAGCACTACAGACAAATTCTTAAAAATTAGCTAAAAGGTGTACAGATCATAATTTATCATTTACTGTATCGAATATCCTAATAATAAACCTGGCAAACAAGAATGACAGAAAAAATTGACCATCCAGTAATAATTATCTTAGTGCAGATACAGATTGGGATTGCGGGCAATTAAAAATGTTCTAGTTAGGTGCTATACCACAAAAAACAGCCCTTTCAACCAGAACTCCTGACACTACAGTACATACTGTATGTATATGAAGTATACACTATATGTACTGTATATAATGATATCCTTACCAGAGATCAGGTGTCCATTTCCAGTTGATTCACTGCGTGACCAAGAGTTTGTGGAAACCTAACTAACGACACCCATTTGCATTTGGCCATCTGCTTTTTAAACATTCTATTCTAGATGTCGTTTCCCTTTGCTGTCATAGGCACAAGAGTTTTAGTCAGCTATTGATGTTGGGTGAGAAGGCCTGTATCCTTGTCAGTTCCCATAGTTTGACCCAAAGGTGTCCAGTGGTGTGAGGTAAGGACTTTGTGCATGCCACTGAAGATTTTCCACACTGACACTGGCAAACCATTTCTTTATGGACCTCACTTTGTGCACAGGTGCACTGTCATGTTGGAACAGGCTTAAGCCCCTTACTTTCAGTGAAGGGAAATCTTACTGCTAAAGCATACAAATCCATCCTTTACAATTCTTCAAAAAGTTTCACTCATATACCTGCACATGGCTATTAAAGCTACATGTCTAATTTTATGTTGGGCCACCTAAACAGCTCTGACCTGTCAAGGCATGGGTTCCATTCTGTGGTTTCTGGCACCAAGATGTTAGCAGCAGATCCTGTAGAAAAGAGGACTTTTTTTGCACAGCACATCCCACATATAATTTAACCGAATAAGATCTAGGGAATTTGGAGGCCAAGTCAGTATCTTAAACTCGGTCATGTTCCTCAAACCATTTCTGAATCTAATAATAATCTAAGGCACATTAAGGCACATAAATTGCTGAAATACACCATTGCCATTAGGGAGTCGTAGGGTTTTACTTTGTCTTACTTGGTTTGCAATATTTAAAACTCCATATTAATTATGTTTTTTTAATGGGATGTTAAATAAGCTCAGATAGGTGTGGCATATGAAACATTTCAATAAAAATAAAATGTAAATATCGGGGGTGTTCAATGAGAAACTTGGAGGCGGAAAAAAAAGCATGTTAGGGTGCGCATGTCTCCCCAAGTACATTCAGCCCAATATTTTAAATGTCTGTGATGTCATAACATTTTATATTTTATTTTAGACATTCCTATATGTTGATAATTTATCATAAAAAAATTGAGTGGGAGAGAGAGAGAGAGAGATTGGCGCACAGCAATTCATACAATTTTAGATCACATATATCCACTTTAACAAAAAAATATTACAGAACTTGGATTGTGGATTGTTAAATTAATTTAATAATTTACATAAAATTTACATCAGTTAAATTCATTTTACACACATAACCCAGGTCCAAACCCAACAATTTTATACAAAAGTGATTGTGCATTAAATGAGCTACACTCTGCCAATGAAGGACAAGGTGAGGTTAACTGTAACTTATAAAAGAACTTTTAAGGTGCCATGTGTAACATTCTAATCTTGGACAATATTAAAACTGTGTACACTGCAAACTCCAAAAATCAATGGTTTGACATGAAATCAGTCCTAGCAAATATAGTGGAAACAGTAATAAAACAGTGGTGTTGAGGTCAAATCATATCATATCTTATATTTATATAAGATAGTATACATAAGTCTACAAAGGTAACATACATAAGTTCCAATACCTTTTCATCATGTGAGGTTTTAGCAGTAGTAGTGCATTCTAGTTTCCAATTAGGGGAATTAATTTTGTATTTTCATTTGATTGTTGTACAGCACGGTCACAAACTACTTAATTTAAGATAATCAGAAATAATTCTCAGCCATGGCATGGCATTTAAATTTGCAATGACATTTAGCTGTAATTACAAATCAGTGGCAATCAGGAATAAAATAATTAGGACACTGTAGTATTCAGTGATTCATAACAGACTGGTGTTTGGATTACATATAGCACAATCATAAATTGCATATTACACGTTACAGAAACCATGAAAACTTGGCTCAGTGAAAACACTGAATATTTTTGGCCAATATTGAAAAATCACTAGTGATAAGTGCACTGCCTGTGGAACTCTTAACCTCAGCAAGTATCTAATCTGATCAGCACAGAGTCTTTCTGACAGAATGTCCTCTTGGCTTCTTGACTCCATCAATGCGATCACAGTGTTCCAGCAGGTCATAACGGCCACTACGCAGATAGCAGATCAGTGCGCTCTTACACACATCCTGGCAGGGCTCTGAAACGTGGCCTTTGTGCATAAAGTACCAAAATTGTTGAAAGATGCGATCATTTGTAAAGGATCTGACCAGACCATCCCAGTCAGCTGGGAACAAGGTAGGTACACCATAGGCCTGAGAGGCCCGGTACAGCAGTGTCCATGCTGGGTCTGGGTCAGGCTTGGGGAACCATGACGAGTTATCTTGAAATCCGTTTGCCAAGGTGAGGTTGAGGATGAAGGTCTCATGATCCAGGACCAGATGAGTGCTGTCAGAGTAGTTACCATCAATATAATACACACGGTAACCTGCAAAACAAAAACACCAAGATTAAACTGTATTTGAAGGTAAATGTAATCAGTAAATGTAATAAAAATGTAAAATATGTAAATAATTTAACTTAAATGTGCTTTATTTTTATTGTCACATGTAAATAAGACCAGCATTACACCATTAAATATTCACCACACCTACAGTATACATTAAGGTATTACTGTAACTAGTATTAAGACAAAAAAGCAGTGCACCAAATTCAAGTGTTGCCAATCACAATTTAAGGTAATGCTTTAAAATCAGTGGTACAGTATTATGACTGATTGTGAGACAAACATGATTCTTGTTTCCATCAGTATCAGTAATAAATCAACTCAAGTGCTAAAGTGAATCTATACCATGGAACCTTTCATCTTAAGTAAACTTTTTTCCCTAAATGAATATAACACGTTTATTAAGACCTACAGTATATGCATGTTTATGTCATTTTTACCTGGATTCAGGTTAATGAACGTGGTTACACTTGGAGCAATGTAAGCCACACTGACTGCTCGGGTCAACGTCTCTTCATCATAAAACAACTGAAATTCGTCAAAGTGTGTGTGTCCAAAAAACTGTCCTGTTATAGTGCTCTCGTACCTGATGCAAAGAAATAAATACATTTAATACAGTTAAAGCTTAAAATAACTAATCAACATTACAATACATGTAAAACATTACATAATAACAATATAGAAATCATTGACAAGCAGCTGATATACAGATTTCAAACTGAATCACATGGTCTGCAATAATCCTTGTGACCTCAATTGTAAATAAGCCACTTCTTTTCATCTAAAAGGAACTGCAATGAGGAAGTAGAGGAAAGTCCGCTTCTGAAGTCATGTGCTCAGGGTAGACCAAGACATAGCACACAGAGAGATTGGGACAGACAGTCTGGGACTAACCTGTTTACTATGTGATAGTAGTTCCAGCTCCAGCTGCTCAAACAAAGTCCAGGAGGGATGTGGCCAATAATGTGCACCTAGAAAGAGGGAAATCATTCCTTATGGGCCAGTACAGAATAGAGAACAGGCAACAAAATCATGTCTCATTGCATTTTGGGAAGTGTTCATCATGTTGTGTTCATCATGGTGCTAATACAAAAAGCATGCATTCACCATCTCACTGTGCTTTTAGGTTGGATAATATACACACCACTGCAATGTCTACAGTATATCCACAACTTTTACTACTCAGTCTCTAGAGTAGCTTTCATGGCCTAAAGATCCAAAATGCCTTGCTTTCTCAAAGTCACAATACTATTCTCTATAACAAAATGACATCACTATGACATTATGTTAAACAGAATATGTCTTGTGAAACAAGACCAGTATTTTACTTCCTATTCTAAGGTGTTACTGTTTCTATAGTAACAACTTACATAGACAGTTGTCTGGGAAATTAACTTCAACATAGGAGAAAACAGAAGGGGAAAAAAGTTTGTGGTAGCTGAGACATAAGTCATAAAAAACTCTAACTTATTTCATAAATATTCCATCCATTCATCTATGAACCTCTGTAGTCCAACTAAGGACTGTGAAGGGCCAATGGTGACCATTGTATTCACACACTATGTGCAATTTGAAAACGGCACTAAGTCAATTAGGAGAACCCAGAAGAAAACCCACCAAGCACGGAGAGAACATGCAAACTCCATGCACACAGGCCTGACACAGGAATTAAACCCGGGACCAGGAGGTGCAAGGCGACAGTGCTAACCACTAAGCCACCATGCTGCCTTCATAAACATTATACTATATTAAATGTAATATAAATGAGTAAAAAGTATGATGCATCATTCTTTAGCAAAAGTCTTCTGGCAAATTGAGGTGTTTTATTGTTTATAGTGCATGTTCTGGATTTCAAAAAGATTTGTCACTCACAGTCAGGAAACTGGTTTGAAATGTTTATGGCAAGTCCAACAGAGACAGCAGTTCTACCTTTTCTCCCTTGTTTTCAGCCTCCTGCAGGATATGTACGAGCCACTGAAGCTGGTCCGCTGGGTCTGTGGAGTTCACCATCAGCCAGAAGTTCTCCCTTGCACAAAAGTTCATATTCAGGGACACCACCCTCAGACCTGGCTGTACCTGGGCCATGTAGAAGCCTCCTCGGCTGGAATGGAATTTCCAACATTTAATAAAGCTTAAGCTTAATAAAGTTAAAAATGAGAAAGCTATTCATGTATTGCAGGACTTGACATGATATGTATGATATTTACTGCTGACACTCCATTAATATGGAGTGTCAGCGGTAAATTCATGAACGTCATGTCAGTTTATAAAAAGATTATTTCCACCCATATTCACATATTTAAAATTTGCCGCAGAAAATGTTTTAATTAAATTATACATTATTTCAAATTAATCATGAGTTACGGTGAAACTGTTTTATGGAATTTGGTGATTTTCCTGCACTGAATCTGGCAGTATTATGCTTACCGCAGAGTCACCAGAGCTTGAGCTGGCAGCCAGGGAGCCCATTCTTCTGCCATGGTGTTATACAGCCATTGGGACGAACGATTCCCACGAACAAACGGAGGAGGAAAGCTGTTGACTGGTGTGCTCTCATGGTTGCCCACGGCTGGGTATACGTTAACATTAGGTCCAAGGTACTTCCTGATGAGCCTGGAGATGGTGGTCAGCTCGCTCAACTGCTGTGCCCTTGTTTGGGACCACACATCGTGTGCAGGAATGTCCCCTGTCCAGTAGACCCAGTCCCAGGGTCCCGCTTTGGCTACATTCTGCAGGAGATTTTCTACTGTGCGCAGTGGGAGGTCACACTTGCTGTAGGTACCCCAGTGGCCTGCAGCACGGTGTCTCCAGTTGGCTCTACCAGACCCATTCCTGCAGCACAAAGGCTGTTTGCAGTCGGCTGCGCTACCCTCTGAGTACTTGGCATCCCAGTGAATATCAGTGAGAAAAAGCACCCTGCTTTGAGGCGAGCCAGGTTTGGGTGGTGACGGAGGGACCACTGGAGGTTTTGGGACACGGGGCAGGGTGATGTTCCAGGGAGCATAGATGTCAAAATGGCCACAAGAGGGTCCGACGAGTATGGCGCAGACCTCTGATGGCCAAAGAAAAGACTCCTGGAGGGCACGGATGAAGTCATCACGGAAGAGCTCAGTGATTTCCCTGCACACGTTTTCCTCTGCCAAATGCAAATGGACACAGGCTTCCCCTACTGCACGAGCCACATGCTCCATGTTTGTGTCACTCTAAAAAGAAAGCAAAGGTCAAAGTGTAGCAACAAGTTTACAGTCCTAGGAATACAACAGTGACATATGCTTGAACATGCAAGGCTTCAAGATCTCACACTTTATACCGTCCAAAGTTAACCATGAGCCACAATTTTCCGCTAAAACATTTTGACAAAGTGAGACAATGTGGTCGCAGTTTTAGTGTTTGTGCAGTCAGCACGAAACGCAGAGTGTGAATAGCTCGTCTTACTTCTTTACACTACCTCAGCAACACAGTTGTTTTAGGTTTGTTTAGCACAAAAAAAAGACAAGGGTTTGTTAAAAACAAGAAATTGAATGAATACAAGAATAGCAAATGTTTTATTTTTCCTCATAACTAAATTCTTACTTACTGTATAACTATATATCTATCCATCCATCCATCCATCCATCCATCAATCCATCTGGGAACCGTGGAGACCACTGGTGATTAGTATTGCATTTATTCTCATTTTAAGATTGTGGTGGGACCTTTGGTCATCATTTACACGCACATTTACACACTATGGGTATTATTATTGCTTATCATGCATGTTTTTGGACTGTGTGAGACAACCCGCCAAGCATGGGGAGAACATTTAAACTCCATGCACACGAACCCCTAGGCGGACCTTGAACCCGGACCATAAGGCATATAATGTAAATAACAAAGTGAGAAAAAAAGCTGCACTGACATTCTCAGTTGCTGTTCTGTTTAACCGCACACTTACTCATGAGCATCAGTCATTGTGATAATTTTTTCCACAGCTCTTAAACTGAGGTCTTTCCCATAAGTCTAAATGGAGATATCACTTAAAATACATCACTGTTTGTTACTGAAGCTTCTGAACTACAATGCGAATCACTTACATCAATTTCACTCTTTAGCTCCTGTTGGCTTTAAACGAAACGCCCCAATCTAACACAGGAAATGTTAACAGAATAAAGACCTCCTGTAAACTGTTAATGTTCGAAATTAATTTTAACCTTGCTATTAATACTCAATACATCTTGCTTAATGTAAACAGGACTGGACTTCCTTACCAAAAGAGCAATGTCCACAACGGTGAAGACAGCTTTACACACCGGGCAGCTAATGTTGTGCCAGCTGAAGTGAACCTTAAATCGGTCCAGTGTGTTCCCGGGCATGAGGTCAGCAAAATCCACATCATCATACAGAGGAGAAGAGGAGCAGGGAGAGGCTAGCAACACAACAACTACTGTGACCAAACACACACTCTTCATCATCTCTATCGCACCTAGAGCACCTAAAACCTCACTGATATTCTCAATAAACACACAATTCCAGAATCTTCCAAAGATATTTAATCCGACAGTGAAGCGCTCACTATCTCTCAGGGCGTCTATGACTTCAAGTTTCGCATTATGGGCGAGTGCCTGACTCGCGATTTCAGACAGGAAGTCAAATAACCACCAGATCGCACTTAAAAAAAAAAAAAAAAAAGCGACAAAAAAGCTTCACGCTGCAGGACAGTTTTACGCACACACTCCGAATGACTGCTGAAGTAGAACGAACCCCCCACAATGTCTCTTATTTCCTGTCTCCTGTCAGCTTCTTACAATATTCGTGTCCATGGCTATAATAATAAGCAGCGTCAGTGAGTCAGCTGACTGGTCACGTGACCACACGGTGCGCAACCGTTTAAAGACCTAGCACTCGTATGACAAAATCTTCATGTACCGTGCAGTATCCTGCCAGTCAAAGGTTTAGATTTATTTTCTACATTAAACAGCAATACTCGATTTATATTTTCAAAACTATGAAATAACACACTTCATAACACTATGAAGTAACAACCTAATTATCTAATACCATATATCTAATAATTATCTCATAATTATTTAATGCTTAATTATCTAATGCCGTCAACAGATAATAATAAAGTATTAATAACTAAGTAATGAGTGATAAAATATTTTCTTGTAAACAGAGCTAATCTCGAAACTTTTTTTAAATCCACCTTTTATGTGTGGGTGTGCCCTGTGAGGGATTGGCACCTGTCCAGGGCGTACCTGTCTCCTGGGAGAGGCTCCAGACCCCATGTGAACCTGTATACAGGACAAAGCAGTATAGGCAATGAGCTGTTCTGGAATTGTTCTTGCAAGAACAGTATTTGTCCAGTGCATTTGCAAAACCCACCAAGCACCATGATGAAATTGGCTCTCATGGAAAGCAAGACCAAAACGTACCTCTGCTGCTGAGGAGAAGTTCATTTAGAGTTACCTGCCTCTGCCTTGCAGAGCATAAGTAGCAGACACATCTCAATATAAACTGTTCAAAGGAGATTATCCCATATTTTGGATTCATTTAGAATTGTTTTACAATAAGACATTGGAATAAGAAGGTGTTTCCAGACTTTTCACTAAGATTGTAGTTCAGTTTTTTTGCCATTAAAATATATATATATAAATAAAAAAAAAACACAAGTCTGCAACAAGTTATGCATTAAAAAAATAAAATAAATAATCATGCAAGCTCTCTGTCATTCCTATACACTTTTCTAGCACAAGGGCTGTGCTATAAAAATGATATAGAGAAAACATGTTTTTTTTTAGCTTTTAGTTATAATTAATTGTAAGTATTAGTATTTCTCAAGTCATAGTACCGATATGTTATTGTTTTTAGTGGTATATAATTTTAACCATTAAACATTGTTCACAATATCAAATATACATGTGAACATGTTTGCCAAAACCAGAACTTACTGTCTTGTTTTGTACAAGCAGGAGTACAGTAAAATACATCACATTGCACATTATGTTCATCTCACTGTGGACAAGTAATAAAAAAAAAAACGCTTTGTAATTTACTTACTCTTTGTAAGTTCAAGTGGCTGTATAAACATCCATGCACTATGTCAAGAGCACTATCACATGCCAGAGTAAAACTTTGGTCAAAAGCAGTAATGTTTAAATAAGCCTATATATTTCATACTTTAACTAGGCCTAACTTGGACTTGGATAACTTAATTCTGAGCCCTTTGTCCTATCAAAAAGTTTTCGGGCAAATCATTCCTTACCTTTCCTGTCTGCTTACATGTAAGGCAAATATACTGCTTTTGTAAACCTACTCATCAGACAACAAGTGTACCAAGCTTTATAAAAGGTCTGCTTAAGGCTGATCTAAGTTACTTGATTAGAGTAAAGAACAGGAACTTGGCATAGTTGCAAGCTGGTGGAAATGATGAAACACACTGTTTATTAGGACACATCAGGGCTGAATTGCACATACAAAAACTTGAGGTCATTGAAGGTCATTTAGTTCCAATAGAAGATACTCAAGTCTCAAGTCTCAAAAAAAAAAAAAAAAAACAAGTGCTAGTGCTGAAAACAGGCACATAATTTTTAACTTAAAAAACAAATGTGCATAGCAAAAGGTGAACTACAGTTAGCAATACACTGTAGGTTAATCTCATTCTTAATTTACTGGTCACTGAGTGCATTATATATCCTATCAGGAATTGGGGAAGAATATATAGAAAAAAAATAGGTAAGTCAAATTCTGTATAAATTTGTTGTATTTCAGAATCCTTTACATAACACTCGGTATTTTTATTCAAATTAATCATGAGAAATCTCAAGTAGTTAAACAGTACCACTAAGCAATAAGAATACCAAAATTTGAAAACACAACTCACTTTTTGAACAATAGTCATCAGTAATATATTTTTTTCCACTAAAACACAAAGGCACATAAAGTAACAAAAAGCAAACATAGCAGTGGCATGAGCAACAATTTTGCAATTTAAAAATTTAGAAATTAAAAGTGTAATTGTACACTTATATTTGCATTAGCTAATCCCTGAGGCAAAGAAAAGAAAAAAATCCAGCAAGCTGACATTCACCCACCATTCATCACCACATGTACAGCTGATGTTTCAACAGCACATGTACTTCTTTATAAATATACACAGATCAGCCAACACTGACACCACTGCTGTGTGAAAGCCGCCCAAGAGGACCTCAAATGTACAGTAGATGTAGCCTTGGGTGCCCATGATCCTGCCACCAGTTGGCTGGTATACTAATTAATAATCAGTTTTAATGATATGTGGTGTTAATGTTATGACTGATTGAGTATGTAGATACTGTACTGTATATCTAAAAACAAACATATTAGAAAAAGAGACAGGTGTTATAATAGAAGAATTCTGCAGATGGGTGACAAATTAAAGAGGAGAACAATCTATATGATGGTGTGAGAAGCCTCGTGCTGAACCGGTTTAAGTCTTCTTCTGCCTTAGACTGTAGAATGGTGTTTGTCCCTCATGTACAGTTCCAGACCATTGTAGAACCCTTACCAAGGGACACAGATGCTGTTTGGCAGCTTTGGTGAATATGAGACATCAGAATAGTGCATTTGGGTAGATGAAAATGAGAAAAATGCCTTTTTTCTTTGCAAGAGTTTGCATAAATGGTTCTATGTGCAACACTGTTTGGACATTTTATTGCATTGCAAAGCAGACGCCGTTTTATCATTGTGACGCTAGGGGGCGCCTATCTTCTGCAGCTCTTCTATAAATGCTGTAGATATAAAAGGAGGCAATAGTTAAATCAAGCTTTTTAAATTAACCAGACTCAGTGCTAGTCAAATTAAATGTTTTTATAAAGAACGTAGGTAAGACTGTCTAAATGTCTGAAGATTTCTGAGATCTTAGAAGCTAATCATTAAGATAAAGTAATTTTTAAAACAGTTTATCGAATAAGAAAATCTGAATTTTTCAGACCTCCAATAATTTCATCCTTAACTTTCTGCAGTTCCTTGCGCACCTCCTCCAGGATTTCCTGTAATAACACAAAATCACTTTCTGCCCATGGAAAATAAGGTATCATAATGCTTCATCTATAATTAATCCAGACATTAGCAATGGTATAATATCTGACCTGCTTAAATTTATCCATATCAATACTCTCTTTGGCGGCAGTGTCACTCACGTTGCTGCCTGGTCTTTGCCTGGAGAGAGAAGTTAATGCATGCAAGATTAGTGGGGCTGAAATATACTGGGTTGTATTTACTGCATTTCATAGGCATATAATCTATGGCAGTGCCAAATGTATATCTGTAAAAAAAAAATTTCAAACTACCCAATTTTGCTGCAGAGGCAGAAAAAAAATTATCTCTATTTTATGGTTATAGTATATTATAAGTCACTTCAGTTTACCTTTTATGTATTTATTTTAAATATACTGCACAAAATTATACTTAAGCATACCATACTGGGCTTAACCTGACAACTATACAGAAAAGTTTAAGTATACTTCAGCTGATAATTCAAAGGTAAAGGTGAAATACACTAGTCCTGTAGTTTGAAATAATTTGGAGTTAATAGTAGATGGTGGTACTAACCCTGACCTTTTATGTACACAACGTTACTACCTAACATAAAACAGAAAAACATATTGCTGAGTTTACTGTCAATCTGTCCAAAGTGCAACTTAACTTAAAGAAGACAAATGTCCTAAGCCAAAATATAGCAGGGGATGTTTCTGCATATTATAAAGAAAACAAACTAACAATCTATGGACATAACATCTGGTTCATATTCTTAACTCACAGCACGGAGTAAATAAAATTATTAACACTCATTTTAGTGTGACGTGACAACCAGCAAATATTGTTTTGTTAGTGTTGTTTCTGTACTACTCTGTTTCATGTCTCAAGTTCTACTCAAACCCACTTTTCACAATTTTGCAACTGTATGTTCTAAGAAGTAAAAACCGGCTTCTTTCATGGACTTACACACATGGCAACACGTGGTTGCTCGAGCACCTGCAAAATATCGTCTTTTACTTTAGTTAATTTTTCCAGCGCCCCAGTGTAACGCTTTGAATGCTGCTTCTTCCAGACCGAGTGTGATAATGCAAAGGATAGTGCATGTCAAAGTGCTGTTTCATGAGTTTTAATCTTGGCTAATGGATGTTGGCTTATTTAGGAGGATTACATTTCCCTATTTTGCACATTAGGGGGGCATGTTTCCCGGTTTCCTTGAGGCAATGACGTTAAAGTAATACATAAAACACTGGCTACAACACTGGACTTCTGATATACCAAAAAAGCCACTTAAAAAAAGGTGATGTGGTAAGAACATGGTTGTTTCAGTTTTGCAGAACAGTTGGTGGGATTTAAAGTTATTCAACAGAGAAGTAATTGTAGCGAGGTACAACCTATTTGTGGGTAACCAGGGACTGATTTTAGAGAGGATGTAGGGCACAAATTCTAAATGCCAAAGTTCTCAGATCAAGAATGAGTTCATGCTGTGTGTTTCCTTTTGAAATGTAATGTTGATTCATCATATTTTGGTATCAGTACAATATTTATTTTAAATTGTTTGCTTTATAAAGAAAAATTTACATATTGTCCTTGTGATAGTATTTTTGTATGCGTATAGTCCACTGATAAGGTTTATAATAGATAACTTCAATTCTACTTTAAATACAGTTAAAGGTTATTTTCAACTATGGGAAGTTACACCTAATTATAAACCTATTAACTTACTATACTTTAAAGCACAAAAATAATATATAAATAGTAAACTCCATGAATTGTGTTGTTGCATGACTACTTTACTTACTTGGATGTTGGCATAATCTACACTGCTTAACATTAGAGGCGTTATGAAGTCTTTACAGAGCATAAGTAGCAGAAACATCTCACAATTAACTGTTCAAAGGAGATTAATGCATTTTTGGACGCCTTCAGCATTCCTTTACAATGTAGAAAGAAATAAAAATCAGGAACGATCATGGAGTTAGAAAGTGACCCCAAACTTTTGAACGGTAGTGTATATTTATATATTTTTGTTTAATGCACAGAATGGTTAAGTTTACTGGAAGAAAACTTACAAGTATATTTTCATAAACTAAAAACTGTGCTAGAAGTACATAACTAGTTCCTATAAAGTCACTTATAGTATACTTCACAGTATAGAGTACAAAATACTTAGATGTGAACTAGTTGTGTAGTTTGCTACTTTTAAACCTAAAGTATATTTAAATGTCTGCTTTTATAAACTAAAAAGTGGCCAATTTAGTCCCAAAAGGGTATTGAAATATTTAAGTAGTTTTTCAAGTATATTATTAGTACATTGATATTAATATACTTACTACATAGTTAGAAAACATTCTTGAACTTTACTCGAGTTTACTTAATAAAATGAACTTTAAGTGTACTTTTTGGTAAGAGATGTACTGACAATAACATACAACTATGTGAACGATTGAATAACTCATTTGCTTTGTCTACTGGACTGGCTTTGTCTATTATTCGATTTAACTTTGCTGTCAAATGCCCCCAGAGTCAAAACAGAAACATGGCAGTGTTGAATGTTGACAAAATTCAGAATCAGTCCATACTGAAGCTCAAAAAGTAAATAAAAAGATGAAGCAAAAGTACTACTCTTTACACACTCAGGGTGAGAGAGAGAGAGAGAGAGAGAGAGAGAGAGCAACTGAAAGAATAGGAGTACCTGTTTAATGGAGCTGAAGCTGAAGCTGAAGACGTGCTCCTATCAAGACCCTTGGGGCCAGAATTACTTCTGTATAAAATGAACAGCATGATTTAATTAAATTTCCAAATTTCATGAAACATTTCATATTAACTGCAATGATCTGTGTTTGTACTTTATCTGCTATTGTATCAACATGTTTAACTGTAAGTGCTTCTGTGGTTCCTCTTTTTACTCAATATCTTCTGCACAGTTGAGAAACAGGGTGAAAAAATGTAAAAGTAGACTTTACCGTGGAAGGGTACCAGACTTCTCCCAAGGCTTGCAAATAGCTGAAAAAAAAAAAAGATTGACATTAGACATTACTGTAAATGGAAACTGGCTGGCAGAAGAAGCATTTTACGTTTGCTTATAACTCTTACTTTCTGATTTGGGCTCTGAGGGAGTTGAATTGTCCTATAAGCAAGAGAAGAAAAAAGTAGATTTTCTCACAGCACTATATATAACTCAAGTTAGAGATATAACTCATACTCAAGTGTGGGTTT
>JAOVVB010000008.1:4659497-4679798 GCA_028570985.1 Heterobranchus longifilis | reverse complement strand
CCACCCCATCCAGGGGGTCCCCTTCTTTGTGCCCTGGGATAGTCTTCAGACCCCGTGACCCTAACAGGGAGACAGGATAAGTGTTGTAGACAGTAGAGCTTTTATATCTGAATGTAAGAAATAACACTCTCCAGTTTGTGTGGTTCTATGAATATATTAAAAATTACAATGTCAAATTTGTTAATATAATATATATTATTAGGAGTTCCTGGGAGGCCAGCGTTTCAGACTCGAATGAAGCCAGACAGTCCGATCATGGCTATGGCGTACTGAGAAAACTGAGTACTGAGTAATCCTGTAAAATAGAAGTCCCGTTTTTGACTTGAACGTCCTCTTATTTAAAAAATAAATAAATAAATAAATACAATTGTTCATTATTCATTATTAGACTTTTAGTATTATTGATATTATGTGGAGCATCTGTTGTAGACGTCTCGTGAACGAGCTGTTGCCATAGAAACGATAAAGCACTAGAACAAGCGGATCCGTTTAAACCTATCGCTTAATATTACAGCATGAACCTCAGTCCCAATGTTACACATGCATTCTGATAAACAAGCTCTAATTTAAAAATTCTTAATTGTATGTTAATAAAATTCCATGAACGCTTTTTTTTTTTTTTGCCTTTTTGCCAAATTTAGAACTGGAGTAATCTTGCTGTTATTATCTGCGCAGATGTGAGAGTCAGAAAGAAAGTGATTGCACATGCTCTCCTGAACTGCTACACTTTTACTTCTCTCTCTCTTTCTCTCTCTGTCACTCTCTCTCTTTCCTGCAGCTGAGGCTCTTTTTTTTTTCAGTGTGACAGCACAATGCCACCTACTACTGCGATGGTGCATTTTAAAGTGGAGAGTTCCATCAATAAATAATGTGCAGCGCATCGACTTGATCAGACTCACAGTGATCACCAAAAAATAACAACCCCCCCCCAAAAAAAAAAACAAATACCAGCCTTCTCACACCCATCCAAACAGCACTAGGTCACCGGCGCCAAGCAGCTGCGCGAGGTCACAGGTCACAGGTGCTGTGGTACAGGTGTGTGTGTGTGTGTTGATGATTTCAGCCTCGCTTTGTACCACCCATCATGATGGGAGTTTTTTTTTGGCATGTGTTATGAATAAGAAGGAGATGCTCTCTCTCTCTTTCTCTCTCTCTCATTGGCTTTATTTTTGTCCAGTTGTCTTGTATATATATCCTCCATCACATTATACATTCTCTCTCTCTCTCTCTCTCTCTCTAAGTGCTGAAGGGACAGAATAGGTTATTTTGCACCGGAGTGCAGGTTGAGATACACGCAAGTACACACACACACACTCTCAACTTTGTTGTGCTTCGTTATTGCAATATTCGTTTCAGCAAACTTTCAGCATAAATGTGCTCGAGGTGGGCACGGTGGTATCATGGTTAGCCCCACACCTCCAGGGTTAATGGTTTGATTCACACCTCAGGGTCTGTGTGTGTGTGTGTGTGTGTGTGTGTGGGTGAAGTTTGCATTTTCTCTCCATGCTTGGTGGGTTTGCTCTGCGGTTTTCTTCCCACAGTCCAAAGACATGCAGAGTAGGCTAACTGGAGTTCCCAAATTGACTCTAATGTGTGAATGAGTTTAAGTGTGTGTGTGTGTGTGTGTGTGTGGAGGGGGGGGGCTCCAGGTTTACTGCAATCCTGTATAGAAAATTTGTGCTCAAACTCTGTACGGTGGCCCTAAAGGAACAAAATAAGTAGAAAATTGTGTGGTTCATACAGTGCTTTTGTAATCAAGCCTTAACACAGAAAATATCTTCGGATGATACAGAAATGGGTTTAAATCTACACCGACACATTTTAAGTCCTGCTTTCATGGAGTGAGGTAAAACTCTAACCAATCAGAGATAAGCCAATCAAAATGCAGGAGGTGGAATTTGCCAGGCAAAGGTGGGAAGTACAAGAGTCCTATCCTCAGTTAAATTAGCAAAAATAATCACCATCATTAACAACGGTCTTTTTTAATGGCTTAAAATAATACATAAATGTGTCTTAGACGGAAACTGACATTAAGATCAGATAATTAATAAATATTCATGACACCATGTTAGCTAGACTGTGATAGAAGCACCATTTGAGGTCCCGCCTTCCTGCTCTAGGACTGGCTTGCATTTCACATGATCTAACTAATCATAACCAAACACAAAGATTCATAACGAAGGCGGGATTTGTTGAAAAAGATGAGAATCTTATTAAAGAAAAACGTAAACAAGACCGAAATGTGTTTTAGACTAAAACAGACATGAAGTCGAAGTAATTCATAATTCATAAATTATGAACACTACACTGTAAATCCGTCTGGTGAATCATTCTCTAGGATTGGCTCTCATTTAAGTTTCGGTAATAATCTAGCCAATCAGAGAAATTGACAAGATGAGGTTGGGACAATGGCATCTTCACAAACATACAGTCGACCCCCAAAATGTGAAAAAACGTGAATTTTGAATGTGGTAAAAAAAAAAGCCTATTTTTTTTAGTTCAAACCCTGTATGCCATCAAATCACTTCAATTTCATTTCAAACTCAGCTTAATTATTTACTCTTGAAAAAAAGGTAAACCCGAATACTGTACAGTACTGCATTGCTGTGTCTCCCGCAGTTCTAGAATGTAAAATACAGATGATACCCCTATACTGTATGTACTGTAACTCATGCAAGCATATATCTACGGTTGCTTTGTGTTTCCTGTATAGTACTAAAAATGTATACAGTATTATATTTATATGGAAATGTATCTGAATTTTACGTTAATATTTATGTTACAAAATTAGTAAATGATATTGTTCCTAATAGTTTAACATTAAAACGAATGAAAAATTATATATTGCCACGAAAAAAATCCATAAAAACATTGCAGAGAATATTTGCAGTTTCCGCAAAATTGCGGGGGTTTCCGCAATAAATCATTAGTTAGGTTCTAAAGAAATTTCCGCGAACGACTAATGTTGCGAAACTCTGAAGCGCGACTTGGCGGGGGTTGACTGTATTTTTGTCGATCGCTTGCAGATCAGATCTATAGACAGACCATTCTAAGTCACCAATGATGCGGCTTTTAATGCAAATTAAAAAATGTTTATAAAATATTCACAAATTAAAATGTGGATGGATATATTCTTAACTTGAATTGAACAACAGCAGTGCCGGACACATTGATACCTGTACACTGTACGTATTTCAGAAACAATTTCTGGGTGTTTATTCTGTAGAAATAACACCCACATCCATCAGTCTGCTTTTAGAGTGACTGGCTTTTGGGAGATTTGAATCAGTTTCTCTGTTAAAGCATTGATTTGGATCGAACTGTGCTTTAAAGTCGCACAGCCACTTGTATGTCCCGCCTGAGCAAGTTTTAACTCAAGGCCTACTGAGAGACAGCAAGCCTGGCAAGTGTGTATATGCGTGTATATGTGTGTGTCTCTGGAGAGGCCGTGCTGGCTGCACGCTGTCTGCTCTGTGATTTCCTCTCTACGCATAGCTCTTCCCCATGGGATGAGGCCACCTCTTAATGGCCGTGGTATTTAGACACAGATAATGGCCCGGTGTTAAAGAACTGGCACGCTCACACTCGTCTCACTCCAGAGTCTCCGAGGACTCGCTCCCGGCCCGTCTGTCTTCTTCTTCTCTCCTCCGCTGGGCCTCCATCCTGCACTCCATTAAACGTTCCATTAAGCTTTCACCGCTATCGAACCTGCACCCTGCTGGAAACACAGGCGGCGTTAGAGCCCGCACCAGAGCCGATTGTCAGCCACAGCCTTCGACCATCATGGGATTTTGAGTTTGTGTGTGTGTGTGTGTGTGTAAAACATTTTACATCACAGCTCAATTCTTGATTATAATTGGTCACAGTTGTTGATTAATGATCTATAAAGTCGCATCATGGCAGGTGCACTGTGGCTTCGCATCTCGCACCAGGGTCGAGGGTTCGATTCTCGGCTCAGGTATGTGTGCGTGGAGTTTGCACCATTCTCAACAGAATGAATAAATGAATAAATGAAAATTCTAAACAAGTTTTATTAAGGAGTCCCCAGTGTCAGCACTTTACTAACTTTAGGACTGTAACTTTAGAAGAATCTTCAAAAAACAAACAAACAAAAAAAAAAACAGGATTATACTTTGTGCTGTGTTAACATCTCTACCTTTCTTACTAATTTACTAAATTCTGAGAAGTGCTATAAAGTTAACAAACTCAACACACGTCCCATCACATCCATCTGTGTTTGCTGCACTTACTTTTCCATGGACGCTATTCCCCCTTAGCTGTTGTAATATGCTCCATTATTCTATTCTGAGAAGGCTTGGATGTGAGGATTTGTGTTCATTCACACATTCTACAAGACCATTAGTGAGCTCAGACGCTGATGTTGCGCTGTCAATGATGCTTCAGTTCCAGTTTATCACAAAGGTGATGATATTCAGTGGAGTTCAATCAGGGCACTGTGCAGGACACTCGAGTTCTTCAACTCCAACATTCACACATCATGTCTTCATGGAGCCGGCGTTGTCTTGACGGAACAGGTCTGGGCCTCTTAGCTGTAGTAAAGGGAAACTATAATGCTCCAGTATGTACAGTATAAAATACTCTGTATAATCGCAATCGCATGCTTTACACATCATGGTAGGAATTGCGTCTGGGTCTGATGCTCAGATGTCCACAAATTTTAGCCATAGTGTCTCTATACAGGGTACAGTATACGAGCGGGCTCAGCATGATGCCTTGTGGGATTCCTGTTTGTATCAAGAATCAGTGTGAAGGGGAGATTGCTGTTGATTTGCACACACTGTGATCTAGCAGGTATAAAGTCCAGGATCCTCAGAAAGTGCTTAGGGAATTACTCATTCCGAGATTATGGAGTTCGGTGATTCAATTCAATTCAATTTTATTTGTAAAGCGCTTTTAACAATTGTCATTGTCGCAAAGCAGCTTTAAACAATCAAAAGAATTATTTAAGTTTGTATGAGAAGTGAACATGTATGTATCAAAATGATAAGACTGTCCCTGATGAGAAAGCCGAGGATGACAGCGACAGTAGCAAGGAAAAACTCCCTGAGATGGTAATAGGAAGAAACCTTGAGAGGAACCATACTCAACAGGGAACCCATCCTCATTTGGGTCAACGGATAGCAAGGATTGTAGTGCAGTCATACTGTGTGAGACTGAAAGTTCAGTATAACAGGAGATGTGTTTTAGTTAAAATAGAGTCCAGTTTGTTATTGGAGGCTTGGGTAGACTGTAGGAAACTCCAGTCCTGAACTATCAAGCGACTGAAGTCACATGTCCTCAGAGAACAGCTGTCTGCATCAGCCAAGGACAGGACCGTCTTTGTGGAAAAGTGGAACCGTCCCCAGTCACCACACGCATCCCAGGCAGACCACACGGGGCATCCATGCGACGAGATCTCCAACCAGAAGCAGGACACCAGGACGAGTCAGACAGCTCCAAAGTTAACAAATATTATCATAAACACATCTCCGGTTAAACTGAACTTCCAGTCTCATAGCACACAGTATGACTACAGATCAATCCCTGCCATCAGTTATCACCCAAACGAGGATGAATTTCTTTAAAGGTTTCTTCCTATTGACATCTCAGGGAGTTTTTTCACCGTCGCCCTTGGCTTGCTCATCAGGGACAATTTTATAGTTATGAATTATGCATATTTCCTCACACTTAAAAGCGTGACCATTGTTAAACCATTGTTAAAAGCGTTAAATAAATAAATCTGAATGTCTGCACCTTTAGTATGTATCTTCCAACTGATATAAATAATATAAAGTAAATATAAATAATATTTTATTAAAAATAATTGGATCTCAAGGACAACTGGTGTACTTTCTACACAATATGCACCTTCCCTGGCAATAAAGGTAGAAAACCATCTACAATAGTGAGAAGGGAAAATCAAGTCTTATCCTACATTAATATTGCAATAAGATTAAAGGTGGGAAACCACTTTACAAAAAAAAAAAATTACTGTTCACATTCTGGTAGCTGTAAAACTATCCAACTAAAAAAGTCAGTTTTTTTGTGTTGTGTAGGACAACAAACAAATCTAGACCAACAACAATCCAACCAGCCATGACAAGGAGGTGACACTATTTGCCTGTCAATCACATTACTTGAGCCTAGGCTTGTGTAGGGAGTTATGTCTTTGAAATGAAGCCTAAAGGTCCAACGCATCGAATCTTAAGCCTAGAGTCTCAAAACAATCAGCTATCTACAATTTATCAACATAATTTATATTTTCATTTGCATTGCAGCTACGGGTCTAGGTATACCGTATGTTTTTCTTTGCATTGCTTGCTTGACTTAGTCATGTAGATTTCTCATTTCCAGTATAAGGAGGATCTAACAATGCATTTCCACTGAACACGGAGACAGTTCAGGTTATTGTTTAACTTATTGCCACCTTAAGATAACTCATCTAAAATGCAGCTGCAAAATTTCTTTATCAATCTCACCAAGTTCCCCACATTCCCTCAAGATGTTCTACAAGAAAGACAAGCATCAAGACTCTTCTCTGTCACCCAGGTGGTGATTTGAACTTCCTTTGAACTTCCCATTGCTGTCAAAACAGCTGTGTCTCTGACTCTCTTCACACAAAGACCTACTTCATTTAAATCAGCATTAATGTAATAAGAAAATCTTTTGACTTGTGTGTGCTTTTTTCTTTTGCCACAGAACTGCTTTCTAGCATGCTTTTAGTATGATGGTACTCTTAGACAAATATTTTTTACTATGAGAATATATTTTTATGAAGAATAAAAAATATTTTGGCAAGTAAATGTAATCATGCAAATTGGATTTTAATATTACTGCATTAGATTTATAACACCAGTAGTCATAAACAATTAAATGTGTGTAAATTGGTATTTTCATGACCATTCCCTTAGGCACTGTGTATTCTCAATACACCATAAATAAAACATATTATGTGTGTCCTTATATGATACATTGTGTTAATTAAAAATGATGGTCATTTGCACTGTTACACACACTTTGTTCACAGCACTGGACTGTCTTTATGACAGTAATTCATGTTTTCAGACTTTTACCATGATGCCATGTGTACGGTTTGTCCTACTTTAAACTCCACTTACAGTTTTGATAACATGTTATCACTTGCACTTTACTGCCACCTTATTGCCTCTTTGCACGTTACACTTAATGTGACTTGCTGTTTCGCACTTCTGGTTAGATGCTAACAGCATTCCACCGGCTTTGTACTTGTACTCTGCTCAACAATAAAGTTTAATCTACTCTATTTTCAAAATGTATGCTACACATAGAACAAATTAGGTTAAAAAATGTAATAAAAAAAAAAAAAATCTAATCCTGCTCCATCTTGTCCATACTGTTTGTAATTTCTGTTTATTTTCATACAGGAAGAAGTCTAAGTATGCAAGGATCTTACAAATGAACATATAAAAAACAACAATAAATAAACATAAAAAAAAAAACAGTTGAAATTTATATTCTAATAGATTTGTTAAATATGTTTAATCTTTTAATCTTTTTCCAAAGGTGATAAACTTAGGTCTAAAGATAAAATAAAAGGCCAATACATTTTTGTCCCTTTAATTAAAGAAATATTTGATAGAAACAATAGGAGGGGAAAAATTGCAAGGTACCTTTTCACTGTGACGGTAAACTAAAGAGTAAAGGTTCTTCTATCCATTAGGCAAATACACTTAGATGTAAATGTGTAATTTGTCATGTAGCCTGATTGTTATTTGTCCTGATGTATAGAAACACTGCATATAGGCTAAATAGGAATATTTAAAGAAAACTGACAAAACTGTCTCAACGTCCAAAGTGTAAAACGAAACACTAAGCAAAAACACCTGTGCTTCAATGCATTTGAAGATTTTTTTATTGCCACTCTGAAAATAACAGTCCAAGTCAGTTTGCAACAGTCCTATATTCTTCAGGCAACATTGTTTTTGTTCTGACAGACAGCTCTTTTCACTCAGCCTGGTGTTTAGTAGTGAACAAAAAGACGCCGGGTTCTTTTCTTCTTGTGCGGGTGTGGTTCACATTAGAAATAGGAACATTTAAAAGTCAAACACAGCACCCTCCCTCACTGGTCACTGTTCAAATAACTATGCAAAACTGCAATGTTCAGTACAGAGTGTTTATGTTTGCGCTGCAAAGTACACTTAGTAGAACAATAGAAGCATCTCATATGCATTTTGAATCAAAGAGCTTATATTCTGCCTTCTTTACCTCCAACAGTTGATCATATGCTTAGAATCATTACTTTACTTCCACACACAATAGCAGAAATAGTGAGGCTTCCTGTGTGTTTGTCTGAGGGCAGAGGGCAGCAAGGCAGGAGGGGATTTGCATACAGTTAGAGAGAGTCTCTAGATGCCAGTGAGTGTACTGTATTATATACAGTGGCCTTTCAGACTGACGCCACCAATCCACTGTTTACACCAGAGAAAAAGATTGTTAGTTTTGCGAAAGAAAAGTAACTGAACTGAAACTGTGGAAATATAAATAATGCTTTTAAAGTGAATGTAAGTAAAGTAAAAGGGGAATTTCGACAATTGTTCTCTGTTTTTTAACGGACGAGACTAATTTTCATACTGTTACACAGACTGCATATGGTATTGTGTATAGATGTACATAACTTACATTCTAATAAACCTTCTTGCCTTTTTTTTTTTATAAGGAATGCTTACCAAATTCAATTAGTGTAAATTTGTATTTATGATTTCTTTAAATATGAGTTTTGCACTGATCCAATCATGTTTCATCTATTAGGGATCATACTAGTCTAAAATCTTAGATTTCCAGTCTAACATGAGTGAACATGTGATATTGACTGATGTATTGCAAATTTGAGTATACTACACAACTTGTACTATGATGTTGTCTGTGATGGAAAAAGGAAGAAAGCTAAAATATAGTCATTAAAATTGCATTAGGTGAAACAAATATTTAAAAAATATACAATTATTTTTAATAATGTATCAAGGTGAAAATTTGAATGAGATTTATGCAGAGAATACCTTAAATAATTATTGCGTAGCATTTTCCTTAGATTTTGTGTAAATAAACGTTATTAGCATATTTTTTTGTTTAATAGTAGCTATGTATTTAATAGTAGCACCCTTAACCTAAATGATGCATGCAAAATGCCTGACTGTATTATTTAAGATTCCCTCATATACAATAATAATGAACTGTATAACCCATGAATAAACACAATAGTAGGGCCCAGTTAGTAAACCTACTCCTGATCAAGGAAGAAGAATATGCAAATAGTAGCTATATGCAACATACAAAAAGTTTTCCTTTAATTATAAAACATAAGTTTAAGCACTTCACATATTTCCCTCTTTAATTTACATTAGTTTCATTCTGAATCTGAATCTGAAGAAGTATAAAAAGTCATAAATATGTTTAACACATATAAAGTATGTTTTAAAAAGTAGTCTAATTAACGTATTTAGACTACCTGTAATGTCCAAATGTGGTCTAATGATTTTATTTAGCTAATTAATTATTACCGACTATCGGTTCAAAACTCAACTACTTTCAGGGATCGTCTTCTGCTATCTAAGAGGCAGAGAGACAGTTTGCATACAGGCTGCACGACATGATGCAAGCAGATATATTTGCCAGTCAGAGCTCAGTGTAATGAGCCTAACGCTCATCCCTTGAAGCTCATCTCTGTATAGTATATAACTACAGTATAGTGTGGAAACAAGTTCTATGCCCATTCATATTCAAATATGTATACAATTCATTTATCCACTGAACGTATGAACATTTTCAAGTTTAATGGTGCTCCCGGACATGGTGGGAATGATTTTTCACCCTTTCTGTTGTGCAACAAAAGGAAAAGCCACCTGTAAATTGGGGAGAGAGGTTCATTCAATTCTCTAAACCGGGTAGTTAACAGATAGTAAACAGTAAAAGAGAGATTTGAATGGCCTTTGTCTGGGCCCAGGTGATTCAAACCCAGCAGACAATTATATGGAACGATAAATAAAAGCCAAATTTTACTAGCAGTCCAAGCTGTGCGTGCTCCTGTTAGGCAGGCCGTGCCCTCCATGCCGGCAGAGCCAGTGGGCCATTTGCATGGAAGGACCAGTTGAATGAAGAGACCAGATTCTCACTACCTGGCATGCAAAATCTTCAGGGCAGCAGTTAACACACACACACACACACACACACACACACAGGTGTGTCTGCTGCCGTGGCCTCCCTCCAGAGGTATGGAAATGAGCACTGAGATTTGCGCTTTCTAACCGCTGAATAGGGTGGGGGGGTAGATGACACACACGCAGGAGGATTACAGTAAAGAGTGAGGCACAGATCAGCTGTGAACACAGTGTCTGTGTACAGGTGAGGGGTTGCATGGTTTAAGGTGACATAGTAGATAGTAGAAGTAGATACAGTTCCAGTTAAAGTTTAAGTCGAGTTAAAGTTTGAGTTGAGATCGTAAAGAAAGTAAAGCTACTGTACATAGGCAGTTAGATTGGTTCAAAGGAGGCTCTAAAAAGAATACCAAGGATGCCACGATCATTTCTGGTGAGGAGGAAGCGGGACGCATGCGGTGGATTGACTTGGGGAGATGATCAAAACTCATCCTGGATCACTCACATCAGTGCAGGTAATGCAGCAGTTTCTAAACAATCACAGAAATAATATCCCTAATGGCTTGCAATTAAAAATTCATTACAGCTATGAAGGAAAGGTATGAGAAGTAAATCAGATTTTATTTTATATTTCATTTAGACCTGAATTTGTGTGATTTAGGCCTAGTTTTCAACTTTAGACAATCTTTATTACCAGACAATGCTAGAAGTGAAACAGTGTACAGGTAGATTCATCATGTGATGACAGATATCTCATAAAACTCGCACTGGAATCAGATTGCTGATTAGATACTCAGGTTAAATGTTGAATGATTCATGATACTGACACTTTTCAACTTTTGAAGTAGTGTATTATTCCTAATTGAATTGAAATTTCAAATTTCCACATTCCCTTTTTTTTTGCATATTCCTTGCTGTGGGTGAGCACTTCTGTGGGTGAGCGGTTTAAGGATGTGCGTTTATAAAAAGAATTAAACGCATTCTTTAGGATAAGATTAACTTTATTCTGTCATTATGAATAGACACAGCGCGTGCGTCATATCTGTTACGATTTATCCTGACGACGGTCCTCCTGGCGTACATTCATCACTTGTGTAACTTTTTCTGTTAGATTTGGTAAAGATATAGGTAATTAGTCATATAATTTACTAGTGAAATATCAGTTTTCTTTTTTGTATGTTTTTTCAGCAGTGACAGTAAAGTCACCTGACACCGTCGATCTGCAGTCAGCGCCGTTGTTAGACAGCGTTCCTTCTGAGCCGATTGACATATCCAGCAGTGCTGACCTCGAGTCAACATACGCATCTAGCAGCAATGAATCAGGAACAATGAGTCCTGAACACTGCCATTCTCAGCAGCTTCCTCAGAGTCTTTTACAGTCAATTTCTCCTTCTGATTCAGCATCAACAACCAGATCCAAGGTATGACCCTTTCAATCTAATTAAAATGCCTAATACAGCTCACTTTCATTTAATTTATTTGCAGTTTGATTGAGGGTTGTCCTATTGGTAGGTGTGCGTAAAAACGTATTAGTGCAATCAAGTGTTAAAGTGGATGTTTATGGGAACAAACACCAGACAATTTAATTTGTAAATCTATGTAATATTATGGTGGTTCTAGTTTTTTGGTACAGCTGGAAGATGTAACAGTTAATCCAAAATGAACAAAACTTCCCTTAAGCATTTTGCTCCCTGTCTCGTCTCCAGGTTCCTGCCCCCAGCTCTGGAGACTTCCAGTGTCCCGTTTGCCATAAAATCTTCCCACTCCAGCGCATGTTGACTCGACACCTGAAGTGCCACAGCCTTATCAAGAGACACCCGTGCAGGTACTGCGGCAAAGGCTTCAACGACACGTTTGACCTGAAGAGGCACATGCGCACACACACAGGTGATGACACTCTACACACGCACCTCTTGCAGAGATCTCTCCCCGCTAGAAGCCCTCCGTTTCTCACCCACGCACTCCTGTGTGCAGGTATCCGGCCGTATAGGTGTGAGCTTTGTGAGAAGGCCTTCACCCAGCGCTGCTCACTGGAGTCTCACCTGCGCAAGATCCATGGTGTGAGGCAGCAGTACGCTTACCGACAGCGACGCTCCAAGATCTTTGTGTGCGAGGACTGCGGCTTCACTTCCAGCCGACCAGACGAGTACTTCATGCACGTACGTCAGAGGCACCCCGACAGCCCAGCACTGCGCAGATACTACCGCAAACACATGCAGGAGACCCCCTCTCAGCCCCGCATCTCACCCTTCATGCTCTACCCAACCACAGCGTTTTACATGTGAAACCCAACGCACTGTTTCCCTGAGCCTCTGCTGAATCTGCATACCTGGTAACATGAGCAGGCAGGGTTATGTAGGCCCACTAGCATTATGATATACAAATACACAACGTAGGTAAGGTTTGTGGACATCTCACCATCACACCCATATATTTTATTTTGAACATTCTGTTATCCTTTGCTCTTATAATAGCTGTGTGGAGATGGGATCATTCTGCCCCAAGAGCATTAGTGAGATCAGACACTTGATCTCCTTGATTTTGGGCAAGGAGAGCCCAAGGTGTTCAGATTAGTTAAGGTCAGAGGTCTGTTTAAGGCACTTAAATGTTCCATCCATTCCAACTTTGGCAAAAAAAAAGGTGCCTTTATAGAGTGCATGTTTTGGCCAAGGCACTGTCAAGCTGAAGGGAAAGTGTAAGTCTACACCTTAAAAACATCATACAAAAAAACTTAGTGGTGGCATTTTGGTTAACACCCACATATAGATGTGATGGTCAGGTGTCCGCAAACTTTTGGTCATAAGGTGTATGTTAAAGCACACATTGTTTTAAGCATATTCTTTGGGTGCAGTCTGTTGTTTTCATTCTAATAGGTTTATAATATTAGGTTCATTATGTCTGTACAGTTATTATAATGCTTTCCTCGGTCAATATTTTTATACATGTTAATAATATTTGTGTTTTAATAAAAAAAATCTTTCTTGAGAAGTTTTGGAAGCCAAGATCCAATGCTCTACACAGAAAATATCAATATATCATTCAGTTAACAAAGTGAAAGTGAAATTAAGTAAATCTTGGAGGCACACAGTTTTTATTTATTTTGGTAAAAAATAACTTTGCTAGTTCTTATTAACACCTTGATAATGATATAATAATGTCTTTACCACACCTTAAACAGCAATTATTCACTCAAGCATTTTATGGACAAATACAATTTAGTAGTCCTGTAATAAATATGTACTAGTTGGCTAACATTTCTAGTTCTTAAATGTGCAATACCTTTAATACTTACTTTGTACAAAAGATAATAAAATCTTTTCAGTACACAGTGCATTATAACAGCACACCTGGGATTCAGTGGTCTTTCTGTATGTCCTCTCCTCTTTTTTTTATTTGATTTTGCCTAAGCTAATGTGTGTGTATTAGTGTCCGTGCCTGATACACCCAATCACTTTGATAGATCAGATGGGATTTGTTAAAAATCACATTACAAAAGCTTAAGTGTGTATCAAAAGGAGTATCATACAAACTGAAAGACCATATACCCATTTTTCATTAACAAGTGCAATCAAGTGTCAGCCTGCATGAAACTGAAATCAGTGAAGATCAATGAGGCCTATAAAGTAAACATTAACAAATTAAGCTTGCTACTTGTTACTGATTGAACCCCAGTTGCACTTACAGTACTCCTGATTGGTATTAACGACAGGACGGGTCTCAGCAGTGTGGCTTAGAGGAAGGTGTGGAGAGTTTTAGTTAGAGCTTGGACTATACAAGCTGACTGAGAACGTCAGAAAATCACGCTGGACCCACACAGAAAACCTGACACTGGCTCTTTGCACAGCGGTGCTCAGGAGAGCTCAGAACTGAAGTAGCGTTCCCACATCTGGAGCTCTCTGCTTTCTGCACACACCAGCAGATATGACTCAGTCTTCACCTGTGGCCAACGCACCTGAGAGACAGAAAAAAGCAAAGAGATGCTAACAGAGACGCATGCATGCTAACAAAGCTAACATGCTAACATATAAGGCTTCATTTTTTCAGTCTTAAATCAGGTCATTTTGAATTTTGAACCAAACAAAACAGCACCACAAATATTATACCATATAAAAATACACAGAAGAAGTGATACAAAGACTGATTTTTATTTAAAGCCAGACTGTAGATTCATGCAGTTTTACCAGTGATGGTTGTGTCAGGTGATTATACCTAACCTGAAAATGGCACTGATGCAGCATTATCTGTGGTTTTTGTACATTTTTTAAATCAGTGTAGTCCAACAGCATGATATTTTTACATTTCATGCATGCTGTGTTTGCCTTGCATACCCCTTCGATATGCCAGGCTGGCATCAGTGAGAACTTGCGATATAATGAATTGCTCTACCCAAATAGTTCCGCTGTTGAGCGTCTGATAAATATTACATTTAACTTTCAGTTCTAATGTCATCACTAGTTAATCAGTGGTTCATTTATGAAGACCATGTGTAGTTGTGCCGTGGAATGTTTTTTACACTCACCCTGTGGAAGATCAGCAGGTGGCGCAGCAGAGGTCTCACTAGTGGGTAATGGCAGACAGGGGGCACTGCTGAGTTCTGCAAATATAAAAGTAGTGTACAGTACAGAATTATGAAGCACAATGAAAACACAGCAGGGAGGTAATGGCTTCAGGATTACTTGCTGTGTTCTCTCTTTCGACATCTTTCATAATTATTTCCCTGATGAATGTGCCACTGATTTTGTGATTACAATAAATGAATGGCAACGTCTTTATACTTTACCTTCATAAAAAATATCAGTGCCCGTGAATCTGCATGCATAGGCATTGGAAACACCCTGTGTCCCCTGTGAGCTAAAGCATTCAACCCAGTGACTGTGAAAGTGTGGTCAAGGCACCTCCAGTGGTCTGTGAAGCTTCGGCCATGGATGATTGATTTAGGTGCAGCAGTAAAAATCACTAATCACAATTATAAAAGTTATTATAATATAATAGCTTTGATATGAGCTTTCAGGATTTTTGTACCATTTTATTTGTCAATAAAATGGGGTTTTCCAAACCTCATGACTTAAAAAACAAGTAGGCCTATAAAAGATGTCAATTTTGACATAACTTATTCTGTTAATGTAAATTTCAGGAATTAAATGTTATTTACCTTTAAAAATATAAACAAAATATGACTGTACACACTTGATGAAATGTTCATATAAGAAATATGTACTGAAAGTTTTATATTATTGTTAAAATGCTCCTTGGCAGAAAAAAAAGGGCTGAGAACCCATACACTACCCTGTTACAGGAAGGCACAAGACAGGAAACGAGAAAAGTCCAGGCCAGAATGTTAAAATATCAAAATAGTGTAACTGATGAAAAATTGAGGTCTTTGTTTTGTTTTTGTTTTTTTTACTTTGCTTGCTGCTGCTGTACATCTGTGCTGTTTTTACTATATAATTAGCACAGAAGTAGCTTGAAACTAGTATCAAAGACATAAATGGCATTATCGAAAAAAGGGGAAAAAAAGGTTTTTGATTTCAGGGGTAATTTCATGCATTGTTTAAATGAGCCATCTTTATTTTAAACAATTTGTATCGCTCCATTCACACAGAAGCAGAGAGAGAGAGAGAGAGAGAGAGAGAGAGAAGCTAAGAGGCAGGCTTACATCCCTGAAAGGCTCCACACAGCAGGCAGGCAGAAAGACAGGCGATGGGCACACACACAGTTCTGTGGTCAGATGAGAAAGAGCCGTTAGTGCGGTCCTGTGGAAAACGGAAAAACACACATATATACGTCCCCTTCTCCCATGACTTGGCACTACACTTTAGAGAGGAATGTGCAAGCCACTAAGCCACACAACAGGAGAAAGGTCATGCTTTACAGCGCGGTGGCATGCGTACTGTAATTCCGAGTGCGCGTCTGGTGCCTGCTCCACACATGTAAAGCATAAGAAGATACTGTAGAGTAGTTTTTTTTTCTTCATGAATGGCTTGCTGATGTGAAAGCAGAAGGCAGTGAGAGGTGGTTCAGCACTCTGCTTTCTAGTCACAAGGCCTGGGTGAGGAGTGGCTGCACTCTTTCTTTGATTGGCGCCTGCTGGTGCAGAACTCGCGGTGGCTTATTCCTAGATGACACATTTATAACTGTTCTCTGGGTAAAGGTTTAAACATAAACATTCATGGCATAACAATGAGCTCCACTGTGTTTGTGTGTGGGGGACTTGGTTTATGTCCATCTGATATCATTCAGCAACTATTTTGAGCTTTAAAGCGTAGGTTTCAAGCAATAATTAAACTAGTTATAATTAAACTAACAGCTTCTGACTTTCTTTGTGGCCTAAAAGCAAAGTTTCATTCATTGTGCAATAATAATAATAATAATAATAATAATTGAAAAGAACTTTTTATCAGATTGCATCACCAATCTAAAAATAAGCTTAAACTGTTTAAAGACACACAAGAAGTGGTCAATGCTATTAGTATTTGGCAGAAAAAATTTCAATACATTTTATAGGCTCTGCAGCACACTGGCAGTCATCGGCTAAATAAATAAACCGGCCCGGAACACTCAGCTTCCCAAATCATTCAGCATTTCTATCCCATATAATTTCTTTCTGGCATTATTTTTGTTTAATTGTGTCCTGTGTATTTATTCTAAAGCTCCCTATGTAGTAATACAAACACAATAAGCTTGCAGTCATCTTTAACTGAGAGTCATAATCACATGTGTTGCGGTTAAGTGTTTGTGTATCTTGCATCTGCTATAGTTAACTATTGTGTCTCAGGTGTTTGTGCTTCGTTCTTGCTTTCCCGCTTACATTCACCGTTCTTGTTAGTGCTTGTTATCATGATTTTCTGTTAATTATTCAGACTTATCCTAAAAATTTACTTTGATTTTTAAAACCATGTTCCATCAGAGAAAGCTTTCACTTTGCTTCAGTTAAATTTCCGTAATTATTATTTTTACACAGCCTGTGTGAAATGGCTGCCCTGCCATGGACTGGCACCCCATCCAGGGTGGACCCTGCCTGGTGCCATAAGTCTCCTGGGATAGGTTCCAGGCCCCCCGCTACACTGAATACAGGATAATGCGGTATAGATGATAAGTGAGTGATTGAGTGTGTGAAATGGCTAAATATTATGAATGTACTAATGATCCTTCAGTGACCTTACAATCTGGCACTCTTCTTATTTAAAAGTTGATAACTAAATGAAATAACTAATTTCTGAAAACTGTATATCATGCCTCAGCTTGTGTACACACGTATGGCTTTGTTTCTTGCCTTTGTCCTGCTGGTCCTTGAGTCTGTGGATCTCGTCACGCAGGGTATCTACTTCTTGTTTCAGGTCTCTGTTTCTCTGCTCAGCCTCCCTCAGTTGCCTGAGAGAACAAGGTCATGAGTTAGGAATTGAGTGGGATAATAACAGCTAATTGGAATAAATGGTGTAAATAGGTAGCGAGGGTGGTTAATACAGTAGGAAAGGTACTGTAGGAGCATAAAGTCCTGTTCCAAGGTGGATATGACCTTGTTTAAGCACCTTTATGTGAAATATTCTGAGGTTTGACAAAAGTGTGCAAGCACCTAATGAGGCTCACAAGGATGTTCACACGAATTGCATTTTCAACCTTGCAGACAAGTAGGTCAGTGGACCAGGAAGGGTAGTGTGGTTTGTAAGGCAGTGGGTTAGTGAGAAAAGTAGGGCAGACAAAGAGCAGACAGGTAAATGCAAAGCAGGGAAGTGGGACAGGTACAGTAGTTTACCTCTGCAGTTCCTGGATTTGGGCATTAGTCTGTTCTGTATCTGGTGTGGTTGGAGGCTCTACAATACTGTGTTCAAGGGCCAGGGGAAAATCTGTCTGAGTTGACACCTCATGAGCCTCCCTGAGCTGCCACACTTGATTCTGAAATATTCATAGACACACTCACTAATGTTATCTAGAGCACCATGATAAAGGCAGTGTTACCCAGAGCTGGTACTGTATCACAGGAAATTAAATGCCTCTTACATAATTTCCAATCAGGTTTTTGTGCACACTCCTTACCAATAGGATTATACTGTATGTGATCATCATGTGATTTGAGTCTATCTATCTATCTATCTATCTATCTATCTATCTATCTATCTATCTATCTATCTATCTGTCTATGGGTATTAAATTATTTAATGCATGTAGTTTTTAAATAATTAATACACATTTTACTGCTAGTTTTCAGAAACACAATGTTCCTGGTGAAATGCTAATGGAATATGAAACCAATGTGTAATATGGTTGAGATTGTTTTCTTATACCAGTTTCTCCTGCAGGTACAGAGACTCTTGAACTGGCTGCTGGTCAATCTCCATCATGATGTCTTGGCTGCGGTCCACAGCTCCTGTTTCTCTGGAGCAGAATAAAAGAAGCACACAATGCATGTTGAAGATTACAGCAGATATGTAGAAAAAGGCCAATTTATTGTTTTATTGTATACAGTATTAGGTATATAGTGGAGACATTCAGTATTATTTTAGAGCATTATCACCTGGTAGCAGTATAAGAGTATCCAACAAATGCTAGGTGAATTCCTGTAGGTGCTCTGTCCATTACATCAGTTAGAGTTTCCTACAACACATATACACAAACACAGGCACAAGATCTGAGTGCTGTGTATCATGCTCCATAACCATACTTGGGCAATAAAATACTCTAAAATACAGTGGATATGTATGTACTGTTTCACTTAGGCAGTCATCCAGCACATCAAAGTTGGAGGTGTCTGTAGCGTTGGAGACTTCAGGCTGATACGGAGCAGGCAACTGGTGCAGGATACTCCACTGAAGTCCACTGAAGAAAGGATGACTCCGGAAATCTGCAGAGCCATTTGCACCCAGTCTTTCATTCCTGTCACATAGCAAACTTGTGATCAGGGAGCGTGCCTCTTCGGAAATCTCCACAGCAGATGCAGGAAACTCAAAATAATCCTGTAGAGACGAAAATACATACAGAACCCAAGATTATACTCAAATTTCAATTGTCCTCTATTACTTGTGAGATGTTGAATGAGGACTCATCTTTATTGTAAAATCTATTCCTTTCTATCTAAGCCTTTCTTCCCTCATTTACCTGAAAGTGGATTATTTTTGCATAGGTTTCAGACAGAGACTCTGCATAAAAGGGAGTTGACCCAAATAGCATCTCATACGCGCACACACCAAGAGCCCACCAGTCACACTCTGTACCATAGCCTCCTCCACCTTCTACCGCTCGCAAGATCTCTGGAGACAGGTAGTCTGGAGTACCTACAGCCAATGAAGAGTGAACCTGCACACACACACACACACACTGTATATTCAGTCACATTCCTACGTTTTACTCAAAGGCATTTATTGAGTCTGGGTTACTTCAAATGCTTAAAAAAAATAACACATGCGAGCAAATGATGGATTATGTCAGATTATGCCTGTAGTTATTCCTGGATAGTGCACTGTGACCTCACCATACCATCATCCTGCAGTCTTAAACATGACCCAAAGTCCCCCAGTCGTACATGTCCATCTGCTGTTAGCAGGATGTTATCAGGCTTTACATCTCTAGAAGAAAGAGCACAGATTTTTATACCTAGCGCAATCTCATACAGCTAAATATACTACTACACACTGGGACTTGACTGATATACAGTGGGTTTAAAAAGTCTACACACCCCTAATAAAAACTGCTGGCTCAATCTGACTACTAAAGTCTGCAAACAGCTTACAGAGATCTTACAGTCAAAAGGTATCAATCAGGATACAGAGATACTGTACAAATGGATATACCATGGAACACCATGAAGGCCATCAAAAGTGGAGAAAAGAGGGCAATATCTGGCAAGTATTGGTCACTCGCTGCACCAATGCAATCTGTTTAGGTGTGATTTAAAAAGATTTGGTGCAAACATAAGACAGCTCATCACCTAAAGAATACCCAAAGTACAGTATTCCCATGGTGATAGATTATGGTGGCAGCATCATGCTCTGAGGCTTTACATAAAAACCCTTAGACTTTTAGACTTGCAATTATCTTGGTTTCATTATTATATCACAACAACTGCCAATTTTAACTGGGTTCTGTAGACTGTTATGTCCACTGTATTGTCCTTGATTAAGATGATTTTTAGGTGCTTCAAGTTGCCATAACCAATATATTTTATTTGCTTTAGCAC
>JAOVVB010000008.1:4612835-4639771 GCA_028570985.1 Heterobranchus longifilis | reverse complement strand
GAGGTGTGCATTGGGTAGTCTGAATGAAGGTGAGCATGAGGAATGTGGTGTGGATGATGTGAATGGTGGTGCTGAGGAGTCTGGTTGTAGACATATGTTGGTGCAGCAGGTCTAGACCTACGGGTGCGTCTGACCTCTCGCTCTGGTGTGGGCTCAGCTTCATCCTGGCTGAGCTCTAGTGTAGAGCGCCAGCGGCGGTGCCCAAGGCTGCCTTGCTGGCGTCGGGATTTGGTCTGGTTAGCGCGACCTGTGTCCCGCTCCACTGTGCTGTACTTTCGCTCAGGTACACCCTTTTGGCCCAACAGGCTGTTCTCTGACTGTGAGCGACAGGCTTTTCTTCCAGGTTTCTTTACAGCTGTCCTTTCTTCACTAAAGCGACACTTCTTTGGCATGACCCGTTGCTTGGGCTGTGGTCTTTCAGGGGAGTGAGTGTTGCCACCACCGCGGCCGGCTTTGGGGGCTGCATGTGCACGAGAGGTTTTGGCTCTCATTGGTGCCTGGCATGGCTGTGCTGGGATGTACTGAGCATTGACTAAATGCTCTTCAGAAGATGGTGAGTGGGGGACCTGGTAGTGCTGGGGTGAGTCTGCTTCACTACTGCTGGGGTCCAAATCTCCAGAGGGGAAATCCAAAGATGTGGAGTGAATTCCTGACAGTGCAGGCCTGGGATATTGTGTAGAAAGCTTCTCCTCAGGCCTGGAATAATGTGTAGTGTGCTGCTCCTCAGGTCTTGAGAAATGAGCAGGCATCAGCTCCTCAAGCCTTGCATAGTGAGCAGGAAGTTGCTCTCCAGGAGAAAAGCCCTCAAGCTGCCTCTCTTCAATGTTGTATGAGGCCCATGTTGGTCTCTCAGGGCTTGAAGAAACCTTGCAATGATCTGGAATGAAGACAGGTTCCTTGCGGCAAAGACTACTTTGTCTCATTACTCCTCTGGCTTCAGGGCTCATGTTGGTTCGAGGCTTGCACTGCCTTGTGGCCAGAAGACGGCGCTGTATCAAACCCAGGATATAGGTCTCTACATTATGAGTCTGATGATAGTCCTCAGCAGTGGGCACATCATCATCTCCTGCTCCATTACCTTCTGGCCAAAGCCAGCGCTCACCCTCTCCACCTCTCTTTGTTAAACCCATCAAAGGCGACTGGGTGACTGAGAGTGAGCGGGGAACTGGAGATCGTCCTGCAGAGCCCCCACATTCCTGGAGTCCATCACGACTGGTCACAAACGTATCTCCTATAAAGAGAGCCCAAATTAGAGGTAAAATTAGAGGTGAATGCAAGATGTCAGCCATACAAAATTAACAGACAAACATGAATGCTACATGGGTTACTTTCACCACATACCTTTTAAAGAATATTTTACCCCAAAATAGAATTTAAATTGTGTTTTGTTTTATCTGAATTGCTTGTTTTATCTAAATTGTTATTTTCCTTTCCTTTCCTATTACTTAGTGTGTTTATTTCAGTTTAAGCATTTTTTGCTTAGGTGTAACCAGTTTTTAATTTAGATAACTGGACAAGATGCTTTATTTATTATTAGAACCATATCTGAACACTCACTCATGCATTTGAAATATTTTTGCATTTGTAAAAATAATTGCTGCTGTTTTAAGCTTGTGTTATTTTAACATCAGCCATACGAATAACTATCCAATATGCTGTTATACACCAATCAACCATAAAATTCAACCATTTACATTAGAATCACTGGATTTGGGTTCTCCTTGTGTCATCGGGGTGGCTCTGGCCCCTCAGGGCGTGGCTCTGCAAGGCCTGCAAAGTGTGTGTGGCACCAGGATGTTGGCAGTGGATCCTTTGGGTGCTGTGGGTTGTGGGGTGGGGTCTCTGTGGATCAGACTTGTTTGTCGGGCATATCCAACGAGTGCTTAATTTGATTGGAATCTGGGGAGTTTGGGGACCAGGTTTAGCCTCTTTGCCACCCCTTGTGCAATTTATGCCTCATTAGCATTTGGTTCCTGTCTGCATGGGTGAGTCTTGGGTGCCCATGATCCTGTCACCAGTTTGCTGGTGAATACTTTGTGATCACTGCTGTTTAAGTCACATGGTGGTGTTAATGTTATCGTTGGCAAAAAATACTATTCAGAACATGCTATTTTAAATGCATAACTATTGCTGTTACTATTATTACATGATATTATTATTATTATTATTATTATTATTTCCCTTTTTTAAATAAATCTAATTGCTTGAGATGTGTCAAAATTCATTAAAAAACATTCCACATGCACGTGGTACAAAAAAGTCATTATTCTGATTAGTTTACAGCATTTGTTTACATTATAGTCATTTTACAAAAAAACACTCAGTTTTGGGTCTCACTTTTGACTGATGAGGTGTTTGTGGTTCAGGTATGAGCATTAAGCATTGCAAACCGGCTTGGACGCAGGCTTTAGGATGAAAAAGTATCTGGAGCTAAGAATGAACCCCAGTGTGGTTTGTAGAGGCAGAGGGTGTCATTGTGGTTTTGGTGTGAGTAAAACATTATTATTTCGCTGCTAAGATTGAGTGCTGGCCTGCTTTAGACATAAACATCACATGGATTATTGCAAATGTTTGGATGTATAGCACTATTTATGCGATGTTGTTTATGTGGTTTATCTAATGTATAACCATCTTTGACGAGGCTGGAAAATAAAGGCCGTATAAAACTTGTAACTAAATTATATTCTCTCCTAAAAATATTCACAAGCTTGAATAAAGAGTGTCCCAAAATTCTAGAAATAGGAGAAAATAACATAATGAAGCAATTATGTGTTTGCAAAGAAATCACATTCATGTTGAGGATTTAATAGTTATGCTTGCTTAAAAAGAGTTACTTTCCCCTACATATGGAAAGTTTGTGTAAGCAAAGCAAAGAACTTGTTAAGGTTGAAATACCACACATTACATGTGACATTGTGATTTAATTGTGCATAATGACTGTGTTCTTGTTGTGAGGAAACAGTTAAGTGCTGGATATGTGGGAGACGAAACTAAGGACAGACATACTACTGCAGTTGACTGTGACTAATTTGGGAGATAAAGGCAAAAATGCAATGTCTGACAAAGCAAATCCATAAACTATATGTGTATGCATGCTTTGCGCTTACATAGACTGCCTTTCTGTCTGTGTCCTGGGACTGCGTGCACACACTGAGGTCTCAGTGCACAGCAAATTTCATGAGTGAACGGGAGTTCTGTTCCTCCCTGCAGGAGTTTTTTGACTGATGAAATTTTTAAGATGTTAACCCTTTAACGGCACTGAGGTAATGCGAAATAAAAAAATAACAATAAATTCTGCAGGAAGGAGAAACTTTACCATGAGGCATTTTATAGATTTCTAACAAGTCTTAAATGAAACGATGAAGGGAGAGGAACTTTGGTTGGCTACTTACCAGAAGATTTGGTACTAGGTGAGTGGATTGAGAATGAAGTCCTGGAAGAGAGGTCACCTGAGTCCAGAGGAGTCTGACTCTCTCTCTGCTCACAGAAACCTAGCCAATTACACAAACACAGAGTCAGACTAACAGATGTATGAATCTCTGAGAAGCCTAAGTTTGATACGAGCATGATATACGGTTTGCTAGAAGAATGTCCTTGCAGTGTAAACAGTATGATTTATTTTGTAATTATTTTGTAGGGAGAATGTTTTTAATATAATGGAACCACAGGCTAGCTTTAAACAGAACAGTATGGTGATAAAAAAAGTCTGAGCAATTTGTAGGAGTCGTCCTTTTTCGGGAGAAATAAGTGCTTACTTAGACACAGTATATTGCAAGTTCATAATGCTCATGCCTTAGTAAAAGTAATCAAGTGTTTGCATTCATTGGTTTTTATGATACAGCAAAAGGCGGATGCAGGTGAAGATCATTATTTTACTGAAATACAAACACAGTGACACAAAACTATAGAACGCACACAAAAGCAAACTGTACACACAACAATAGTTTGACAAAAAAAACCCCCACTAAAACAGGCGCTTGAATAATGGTGCTAAACAGGACATAACAAGACACATGTGAGCATGATCAGAGATATGTTACGTCCTGGGGCTGATGGGTAATGCATTTTTGTGCTTCTTCAGCACTATGAAGATGATGACACTCACAATTTTAATAATTGTTATATAACACGTACTCATGCTGAACTATATGTAATAAGACAAAAATGAATGAATCTTGACTTAACATTAACTAGGTATGATTGGTCTACAGGCAATAGTTTAAAAAAGGTAGTATTTTTATAGCAAAAGCAAAAATTCTTTCAAGACGTCACAAGTTTTACAATTTTTTTGTGTCACAAACAGGGTACACAGGGTACAACAAGACTGATGTAAAAGCTAATTTTAGATGAATATTTGATAGTAATTGTATAGAGGATGTTATGTCTGGATGTTTTTCCTCTTTGTTTAACTCCTGCCTCAGAAGCGTCTGAAAATGCATCTCCTCACTTTCTGCTTCACTTTCTGATAACACTTACCATAACATACATCATAACATAGTTTTAACAATTTTACATCGAGTGGAAGATATTACAATTGTCAAAATGATACCTGGCTTAGCTTCACAAGTGATTACTAAGAACATATTGTAACCTGTACACCAATCAGCCATAACATTAAAACCACCTGCTTCAAAAAATTAGGCCTCCATGGATCAGACTTGTTTGTCCGGCATATTCCACAGATACTTATTTGGATTAAGATCTGTAGAATTTAGAGGCCAAGTCAACACCCTGAACATTCTGTCATGTTCCTCAAACTATTCTTGAACATTTTTTGTAGGATGACAGGGTTTATTATCATTCGGAAAGGGAGAAAGAGAAGTGATGTATGGAGCATCAGGTGTAAATGTCCAATGTAGTGGGTAAAACATTGGACTACTTATCAAAAGGTTCCAGGTTCAAACCTCAGCACCACCAAACTGCCACTTTTGGGCCCTTGAGCAACACCCTTAACCATCAATTGCTTAGATGTAAAAAAAAATAATAATAATAAATTAAGGGCATCTGCCAAATGCTCAAATGTAAATGTTTACTTGGTCTGCAACAATGTTTAAGTAGGTGGAACACGTCAAAGCAATATCCACATGAATGCCAGGACCCAATGTTTCTCAGAAGAACATTATCCAGAGCATTACATTGAGTTCGCTGGCTTCCTCTCTTTACATAGTGCATCCTGGCATCTCTGGGATCTCTTTCACATGATGTAAACTCACTGTCCTTCCTTGGACCACTTTTGGTAGGACAGGATACCTGAAACAGGGACCAATACTGTATCCAGTGGATGGGGTTTGGGCATTGGGTGAAAATTGAACCCAGGCCTTTCGCATGGCAGGTGAGAAATCTACCACTGAGCCATTATGGCTGATTGGTGTAAATACTATTAAGGCTGGTGTGATCTCGAATACTTCATGTTACAACAGTCAGGAGTCAGGACTTTAAGCTTCGTCTGAGCTCTTAAGTGCTGAGATGAATGAGCTGTGATGTAAACTTGATGTCATATACAGACATACTTGGCTTTATCTGTCCTTTAGGTTACTGCTAAGTTTTTGCTCACATTCAGAAGCAAGGTCTTCTCATATGATCTTCTCAAGTGTTTTGTTTCCTGTCAGTGTCATTGCTGGCTCACTCATTATGGACCAAATCCACATAAGTATTTCTATAAAGTTGTTTTCATTTAATTTCATTTGAAAAAAAAAAAAAAAAAAAGAAATGCATGGGCACCTGAACTTGGTTCACCATCTCCTGTGTTTGGGAGGTGCTCCACTGAGCTGGTCTCTGTATCCACTCTCAGTTCTCCTACCTGCTGTTGGAGTACTGCCATCAAACCCTAAAAACACACAAACACACAATAATGACATGATGAATTTTAGAACATTCACTTACACAGACTTGCTCTACAGTTTAAAATTTGGGCTACTGCTAAACACATATAACTTTGTGTTTATGAAAGTTTCATGAACAGTGCAGCAGCTTCCAAATGCCTGGCTGACTCATAAGAGAGGGAATGAAGATAGACTAATGTGTGGTTAACTCATTACAAAAAAAAAAGAAAACGTCTGTATTTACTGTCTGTTTAAAAAGTGTTTAAAAGATTGCAGCTGACCTTCTTTATTATTCAGCATCCTTTTGTGTATCTTGTGTGCAGAGTGCAGGCTAACAGGCAAGGCTGATATGATACCGTAACTAAGTTAAGTTTCAGCGAACACACATGAGGAAAATAGAACAGCAGGCGAACGCCTTCAAGTCCCGCATCATTATTCAGTTATTCATCTTCAAGCTGATTATTCTGCAGCTGCTGTGAATTATTTAGTAATTGCAGTGAAATGAATAATAAAGTTGCCTGGACCTGATGATGAGGTTTAAAAGCTTAGCATTCTTAGTAAAGTAATAGTTGACAGATTGTTCAAAACAACAGCATGTGTCCAAGAGAATGTTAATAATCTTTAAATATAATAAAACTGTAAAGTTGTCATGTCTGTACATTGAAGATATTTGTGAAAAAAAAATAATTCGGAGGGTGTAAGATGAGTAATAGAACACATTAGGATGGTTTTTGGAATTTTTTGTCTGTCTGATTGTTTGTGCATGCATCACGTAAAAACTACTGAATGAATTTTGATGGGGTTTTTACAGATGTATTTGGCCGAGCTAGAGGTAACATATAGGATTTGTTTCAGACGATATGCCACTTGAACGACCACCTTGAAAAAATCATTAAACCATCTCAAAATTCAACAGATGGTGCTGTACATTTTTAAAACACATTTATGAGTGTATAATTAAATTTCATACGAACAAAATCATAGGTACATCTAGTATTGTGTAAAGTGGGACAAGAAATATACTTTTTTTTAAATCATATTTTTATACAATCTTATATGATCTCCTACAAGCTGATTTGGGTAGTTTGTATTACATAATATAAGAGATTTGTACTTTTTCCATATAAAATCTCTGTTGTGTCACATGTGATTGTGTAAAACAATAAGGTAATAGTAAAAAATATTTGAATCCTACATAGTCCCTTAATGACAACTGACAATTTTTATATAAGTCCTACTGCAATATCCAAATGCTTTTGCAAATTTTCATATCAAATGTATGTATTTTGTTGACATAACTGTACTGGGCTGACACATACAGAACTGCCCTTTAATAGAATATTATGTCCTCTGAATAACTCTATAGCGTAATGTATTACTGGCATGTCAGTCACGCAGTGATGATGCTGATGTGATAGCAAACATCGAAACCAATCTTAGTGTCCTTACAGTGTCAAGGCATTGTCATACATTTTAATGACAATTTATGCAATATTAATATCACACTTCATTTTAGGAACAGAGAAAGTACAGTATAGCCAACGGTACCACGACGTGATTGTATGTTTTGGTAAAAATACTACAAAGGGTAAGTTAAAAACATACAGAAACAGATCAGTGGCCTCAGGTAATGTTCAACATAACAATGTGGGAAATTACGATTTTAGTCAATTTTACAATTGTATTATTGTTGTGGTTTGTGCTGAGTATTTCAGAATGTGTTAATCTAAAAAAATTGCAAAAAATTGCAACCACGATGAGCAGAAAAGCATCTCAGGATGAACAACACATCAAACCTTGGCTAATGACAATGGGCTAAAATAGCAGAAGACCATATAAGGGTCTTACTCCTGTTAGCCAAGAAGAGGAATCTGGGGCTACAGTCAGCACAGGCTCTCCAAATCTGGATGGTTAAGGACTGGGAAAAAAAGGGCCCGGTAGTTGCTGATCCCTGAGGGATATTTATGTCAAAAGTGGGATTCAGCTCCATGCTCCTATTTGGATACCACAATCCTTCCTTAAATCAGAATGTTTGCAGATGCTTGGCCACCCTGACAACACTGACCTAGTGTATATGATAAAATATAATCACATAAACAGCAAAAATAAAACAAACCATAAGTAAGACTCTGAGAAAATATGCATAATTTTGTTGTTTTACCGTGTGAGAGTTTTCACAGCCAAATTATTTCATCTTGTCCCTTCTGTAGGCTTTTCGTGTTTCAACGGTTTCAACATGAGCTGAGTTTAGGAGACGCTTTGGTGGCATGTCCATCATCACATACCGGAACACAGAGCTCCAAGGTCAGATGCCATGATGTTCTGATGTAAATCAGCTCTGCACATGTCATCACACGAACTCACAACATGTCAAAGGACAGCTGATGCCTGTTAGAATAACTCTAATGATTTTGTCGGTTTCTGTCTGTTGTCATTATGTCACCCGTAAAGTGTTACCGATAAATAGAACACGGAAAATAATGATCAAACTTTCAAGCTAATACAAACATCACTGAGAGATCCCTGCCTTTTAAGTCTTAATCAATATTTCACCATAGTTCATCGTGTGAGATTGAAAATGAAAAGCTCGGATAGACATTCTACACAGATCAAGAATAAAGGTGATTTTTAACTAGGCAGAACATAGGGACTAAGCAGACTATAAACACTCGGCATAATCAGTCAAGTCTGTATACAGTCTGACTGAGGCCACTTTTTCCATTACTTTGAAGATCTCTGGTGTCTATGTGTGTTGCATCTTGAGTGTGTAGGATGTAAGATTCCCAGATGAGTGAGAAAAACAGGGTGAATCAGCAACCCATCAATGCACTCAGTCATACACTACGAGATGTCTGGGAAGGGAAGGAACACAACGTCCCATTGATGAAAGAATGAGAGATTGTGCCACAGCTTTATCTCCCAAAATTCCAAAGTTCCTCTATCACCTGATTGCTCTTTTCTAAGTATCTCGCTGTAGATGACATAATAATAATGTGTCAGACAGGGGAGGGGAAAAAAAATGTAATCTCAGGGATGGTGTGAAAATTAAAGAAAGGCCTGATTTAATTTTCCAGACCTACTGCTTTTGTTTTTGCATGTGGCACTGCTAACAGCTACACCCTCACCCACACACCCTGATTCATTGTATTAACAACGCTTAAGTGTAAAATGACACGTAGGAGTGAGAGAGTACATGTGGCCCAGAGGAACTGAGGGAAATTTCACTGGACAATGCGAATGTTTAGCGGATGAACTTAACTGAATGAACTTGGACAAAAAAGTTGTGAGATGTTATCTTCAGGCTTATTTGTTACATTATTATTATCATTATTATTGTTATTATTATTATTATTATTATTATTATTATCATCATAAGTCCTGCATCAGTATGCAGTAAGCATACTAAGAATTTTTTTTTGCTAGACATCTTTCTGTTCTACCTAAATACTTAACATATAGACGCTAGCATAGGTATATACTGAAGTAGACAGCTGCAGCTTCAACGTACTGTAGCTAGAAAGGTTTGCCTACATTAGCATACCATGCTCCGCAAGGCTGTAAAAACGATCCCATGCAGATGATTTTGCCCTTGATCTGCTAAAACACTTACCCACATGTATTAAATATAAAATGTCATTTAGGAACTGTTTTTTTTCCCCCTCTCTGCCATCATAGCAAAAATAAGAGCCATCGCTGTGCACTCATCTAAATGTGCTAATGCAAGTGTTGGCTTAGGCTCTGTGGTTAAGGGGCTCCTGTGAGGCCACTGCCTCAATGATCATTTGTTTCTCTACAGACTTCCCCTCCACCCATCATACGCTCAGCCAATCCACACTGCTCTGCTGTTCCCATACTGCTCCGCTCAGGACCTACTTCTCCTACTGGTACCTAGACTTGAGTGCCAAAAATGTCTCCTATTCGCACATTTTTTTTTTCATATCAATCATTTACAGTATTTGATTAATAAATCTGGAATGGTGTTGATCCAGATCCAGGTTAAAAAATCAATCTTGCTATGAAGTAGATGTCTACGGTGTGTGCAGACCGTACTTGTAGCCACTAAAAAGCGTCTTTAACCACATTTTCTATGAAAAGCCATAATTCGTGACAAGCAGTCCTTATGATTCTTTATCATGCACAATGGCGAGGTGGCACAGCTGCTCTGTCAGTGCAGCAGAAAATAACTAAGCTGGAATACTGAGCATAAAGGCTCTGTGGTTCTACTCTACCCATGATTCTCTCGCAATGATGTCATTTCACAGAAATACAATGAATACGGTGATGAGAATAAGGGCTTTTTATCTCCGCTTGTACATTCCTTAACAGAGCTACGCCCATGTATGGTGCCGTTGGCTGTTGATGTTTGGCTGATTAGCAGTTTAGCCAACGTCAAGGAATAAAAAGATTCCTTGGTGTGAAATACAGTGTGTGTACATAGAGAAATGAGCACATACAAAAAAAAAGCTTTAAACCATAGTGCTTCAATTTTCTGAGGCACGAATAGTTTATTCAAGTTTATCAACAGCATTATTGTTTGAAATGTCCCAGCAGATGATGTAATGAACAAATTCCAAAGCCACGTGCAAAGCTGCATAGATCTCACTCTCAATTTCAAAGTCTGCTCCACTCCTCCACACTCGAAGACAGACTCCATTTGACTAATCTAGACCACTCATCCATGGAAGAGAGTTGGCTGGAGTCTGCACCATGGATGTAACCTTACCCTACAGCTCTACACCCCCATACCTACACACCCATCCCCCTGGCCTCAGACCAAAATCAAATCACCCAAAGCCTGTTAGCTTAACCGAAATTATGTCATCACTCGAATTCACATGGGAACAGCATAGAAGGGCGTAACCGGATGCAGAAAAGGATGGAGAGAAAGATGCCCACACATAACACACGAGCAAGATTGTATTGAACACTGATATTACCATCTCACAGCTCAATTACGCTTCAGCTCCTGTATCTCACTTGCTTGCTCAATTGCTTTTCTGCTCCTTGCAAACTGGCAAGGAGGCTGATTGTGGTAATTAGAGCAGCAAGCCAATAGCTACAACACAGTTCTCCTCCTAGGCCCCATACACCACTCTCCAGAGCACACTAAATGAGTTAAGCCAGGGATAAAAGTTAGAGACAAAAGGTTTAAACTAAAAATAAGCTCTGAAAGCAGCTCTGTGCACCAAAGCAAGGAGGAACACTGACCGTAAATGATATTTAGCTCAGGAAACAATTGCCAGCCACACTCTCACGAGAGCCCACATCTGAAAGCTAAAGGTCTGCACACAGGACACATGTTGACTAAACCTCAAGGAGCCCACTTAAACCTTGAATCTCATACATTTTTCATGAACCATCAATCAGAGCACAATGGCACGTGCACATATAATCTCCGTCTTGCACTCAGACACCCCTGTGCAGCCGGACGTGCGAGTGAATACTGATAGATCGCGAATGACACGCTGCCACAGTTGCTCGATGAGGTAAAATGTGGCACAATGCACGCACATGCAGGCATGCATACATTCATGCTCACATCCAGATTGAGGACAGTATGAACGGTGCTTTCCCAGCTGTCGTGTGCTGTCAGATTGCTGTCAGCACCACGATGCCAGGAATAAACCGGCCTGGTGTATTTGAGTGTGTTTGTTGAACAGCAGGCCTACTGCATATCTTTACTAGCCTTGATATCCCCCCTAGCCCCCACCTCACACACAGGCACACATGCACACACAAACACATGGTGCCTTGCTGGTACACAGACCCCCCACTTCTTTCCACCAGGGCCTGTCACATACTCAAACAATGAGATTAAGCCTCTGCAGACGCTCATTCTCAGCAAAAGAGATAACAAATCTACAGGAACAGAAGGGACATGAAGATCTGTAGTAGATGCAGCAATGACCTGCGGTTTGAGGCATCCAGTGCTATTACACTTCCCAGATGTCTTATCATTTTTAAACCAACTTTCACTTTTACATTAATATAAACAGCTCTCTGCTTCAAAGAAATTAAATAAACTGCTGCAAATTTGCTATATTTAGCTTAGGAAATAACTGCTACCTACAAAAAGCCACGAGATACTGCACCACATCCGAAAACTGCTACACTTTAATGTCGAGCTATATACAGTTTTTTGCACCCAGGGCATGCTGTTATCATGTGCTCGTGGACAGCATTGTTAGGATCTAGGAGTAAAGTGTTAGTGTGTGGTTTGGCGGCACAGGCTGACAGTCATCAGTTGGTCACCCACGGTTTGAGTTCTTTCCAAATAAATTACACTTTACGAGGTTTAGAGAGCTGACAGCACCCTCATGAATAACTGTCTCGCATGTGAGTATGCAATCATCATTGCATTTAGCAATCATCATTGGATTATATTAATAAATGAATCAAGAAATCATCATTTTATTTATTTTTTTAGTCTGTGTCATTCAAAGATTAGAATTTATGTTATTTAATAGTGTTCCAAACATGAAACGTATATTTCAAACTTAACTTTATCTAGTAAAACACTTCCTAAGTAAATGTACCTTTTTTCCCCTTTTTTGGCAAAGTATAATTCCTCTCATTGCTTGGTCCTTAAAGGTTCTCAGTTTAATTATTACTAGGAGGAACCAGAATCCTACAATAATTGATCACCAAAAAATCACATTATGCAAAGAAGTTACTTTTTCATGCAGAAGAGGAAAATTGCACGTCATGTTTGGGCACACTCACAACTTTTTCCTCTTCGGCATGAAAAAGTAACTTCTTTGCATGATGTGATTTTTTTTTTTTTTTTTTGACGTGAAGACGTGAATAAGTTTAAAATTGGACTAATTCAGGTCCACGATGGTAAATTAGACAAATATCCACTTTGTTCCAATGCAGGAGCCTGTGAACGGGTATGCATATGCACGTCCTATGCACGAAGCGTTTGACTGTTACCTGCTGTTCTGCTGATCCCGGCTGCTCCTGCTCCAGGTTTGCAGAACCGGGGAAGCAGTGTCGGATGAGCGGCCACGCTGCGCGCGCGCCCCCCGGGCCTGAGTCTCCGAGCCTGAGCGCGCTGAGCACGAGACTCTCCTGCCGCTGTTTCAGCATCTCGAGCTCGCACAAACCCGCCAGAGTCGCCTCCAGTCTCTCCTTATACCGGCTCCTTTCCGCCGCCATCGCGAATGAGAAGGCGCGGTGCATCCTTAAACCGCTCAATTCCATTCTATTGTCTTATTTAGATTTTTGTTTTTAACTAAATACCCCGGGACAACTTGGACGAAAAAAAAACAAACAAACTCCAAAGCTGTGCACTACATCCACTTTCCTACTGTCCCGAGAGCGGCGTTAACATTCTCCCCTCTTACCCCCTGCTCTAAACCCGCAGTCTGAGTCTGCACAGTGATAATCCTCCTCTTCCCAAAACTCCAACTCCATTCTCCATCTCTGCGCGAGCGACGCCTGGACTGGATGGGATTCTTCTGCAGCTGTCAATTGCTCATTAGCATACCACCCATACGCAGCTCTTATTGGTCAGAGTTCTGGCCCGCGTGGTTAATATTCATAAACTAGCCCCGCCTCCGTTCTGAATTCCGCGCTTGGGTTTGGTAGTTGTGTGATTTGACAGCTTCAAAAGAAGAAGAAAAGAAACAAAGCCACATATATTTGGGACCCATCTGGACAATGCAAGCTCTTAAAATCTCACATGACTCAGTTTTTCCTTTCGAAAATGTCTTATTCTTGCTAGAGGGAAATCCAGTTTGATGCTGTCAAGTCTTTAGTGATGTACAGTAGTAACAAAGCTGTAATTCTGAATCTGGATAGTATGTCTATGTCTGATTGAAGCTGTGTAATCGGATTTGACGTTATATCGAAGAACACCATAAATTTGGCGGGCACCGTGACGTAGTGGTTACCACTTTGGCCTTGCACATCGAGGGTTCGATTCCCGCCTTGGGTCTGTGTCCTTGTGCTTGGTGGGTTTCCTCCCAAAGACGTGCTGATCAGGCCAATTAGGGTTTCCAGAAAAAATGCCCATAGTGTGTGTGTGTGTGTGTGTGTGTGTGTGCACTGCAATAGATTGGCACCCTGTCCAGAGTGTACCCTGCCTTGTGCACAAGGTCTCCTGGAATTGGCTCCAGGCCCTGTGTGACCCTGTACAGTATAATGTTAGAAGATGAATGAGTGAAGCCATTACTTTGCTTTTGCTTGTAATTCACTCACTACTACAGTTTAATTACACTTAATACCTGACTACTATCCAGGAAGCCTCACAGACTTGCACCTATTATGCTCTGGAGTCACATGGATCCAGACCAGGAGAAAGTGTGTACGAAAGGTGCGCAAGATGAATGAACATTTTTTTGCAAATTGAAAATGATTTTATTTCTATAACTCAGTTGTTATAATACTATCAGATTAAATCATTTGCGTACTTTGCAGTTTGGTATTCAATCACACGCTTCACATCTCATCCAGAATTCATCCCTTCCCCCTTCACTTCACTTCACTTCACTTCACGTCCCATCCTTTCTAATGCTGAGTCTTCCTGGGATAGGCTCCGGATTCTCTATGAGACTGATCAGGATTAAGCACTTATTTAGGCTAAATGGACATTTTACATTAGGGCCTATCATATCAGGGTAGCTCAAAAGTCTGGATCCATAAGCAAAAACAAAAAAATAAGTAGAAAATAATACAAAATACTTAAATTTGCTTTTCAGTACTTGAGTATACGCTGAATAGAAAAACACTGAACTTTCTAACTTTCAAAACTCATGTTACATGCAGAGAATATTTTCCCATTAGTGCAATAGATGATGGATTACTGTCCTTCTGATCATACTGAAAAAAAAAGATGAGTGGTGCTAGGTCTGGTTCTAGTCAATCTTATATTGTTAATATTAAAGCCATATAGGGTCTGAAATACAAGAAAAATAAATAATTAAAATTAAGCAGAACGCCTATGAATTCAGACCTTTGGACCTCCCTGTATTTGTAGTAAGCCAGCACAGTGTGTAATCACTGCATACATGGATGTTTGGAGAGAAATCTATTGTAAAGACACAGGCACAATGCACATCATATGTGAATCAAACATTATAAAATGTAACAGAAAAGTTCTGGATTCCACACCAGTACAAATAGTACAGCCCTGGGATAAAAGCTTTACACTATATTCTTTAAAAAAAAAAAAATCATTGCTCTGTACAGGAGGTTTAGTTTAAGTTTTAGAAAGTTGTGGTCCAAACTACTTTAGTTCCAAAAAGTGGTTAGCTCAAATAGTCTTGTCAAATATAGTCTTACACTTTAAGCTTTACATACTATACTGATGGGCATGCCTGGTTTCTTATAATAATGCAAGAGCGCCCCCAAGAGGGTAGGGGAAAAAATGTTGTGTGACAAAGTTATCACCAAGAACACAAAAGTAGAAATGTTAAAGAGTCAATAGGACACTGGTGTGTTAGATGGTGAGTGAGTTTATTGTTTTTCCGTATTACATCTTCACTGATTAAAATAGCATGAGATGATGATATTGACCATCAGCACAACACTCTGGATAATGCTGACATTATTGACTCTGCTGTAGAGTCTGTGGAGTTGCTTAGCCGGGAGGCCAGCCCAGCTGACGGCCACCCAGAACATGAAGGTGGACGTGGTAGACAGACTGACCCCCGTCAGGGCCTTCATTCAACACCATCCGGTAACCATTGGGCAATCCAAGCTGCTCAGCACACTTCTTGCCAACAATCATCAAATGTCCTAGAAGCTAGAGAAAGCAAGTGAAATGGAATGGAAAGAGGGTGAGAGAGAGAGAGAGAGGGAGGAAGAGAGAGAGAGAGAGAGAGAGAGAGAGAGAGAGAAACTTATCAAGATTAGGTTATCACATAACTTAAGTACATGACTTGGTGCCCTATCAACCTGTCTTGGAAAAAAAATGCATGCATAAAATAAATTATTTAACAGAATTCTACTTATAGTGACAAAAGTTCCTTTTAATTATATATAGCGCATATAAATACTCTCTACATAAACAAACTAGTAAAATTAATTTTCTTATTTAATGTTTATTGTAATTAAAGTATTTTATGCAACACATTTACACCGATTAACATTACAACCACCAAACATTGCTCCACAATGGTTCTATCATGGCCAGCATTATTTTTAAAATTTTGTTTTTGAGCATTTTGTGATGCATTGTATTTTCTGTGAGACCGGACAAGACTTGAGCCTTGGGGGCCTATGATCCTGTCACCAGTTTGCTGGTGTATAATTGGTGATCAATGCTGTTCAGTTCATTTGGTGGAGGTGTTGCTGTTATGGTTGATCAGTGTACAGTATAATGAAAGTAGCCTTAGCAAACGTACATTACCAAGATTGTAAAGCTGATACAGATTTATTACGAAAACGGAACTTAACTATAACATCTAAAATTTAACTTTATTATTTTTTTAAATAAATACTTTTTTTAAATACTTTTTTAAAAATAATTTCTTTCCACTGTTATTGCTTTTCTAAGCATGCACAATGTAAGTATCAATGATCTCACTGAGGTGCCGAAAAGCAAAATCTTTGTTTGGGTTGTAATTTCATTCCATCGACAGGGTGCAGATGTGACTAAGACACAGGTCTAAGAGGGCTAGATTGAAAAATAAAGCCTGAATAGATATATGAGTTGCTGCAGCTGTGGTGTAGCAATTAAACTGGATTAATAAGACGACTTGCAGTATTATTTTGTTGGGAAAAAGCCAGATGGCAGAACAGACGAACTAATCCACAAGTCGCTGCACTGCTCAAAGGCATTTGTTAAATGTCATGGAACGCCCACAAGTCACAAGTGTCACCATGTCCTGTAATAATCAGGCCAGCGAATATGTAGTCCGAGAAAAGTTTGTGTCTTCACTGGAAGCCCGGATTCTTTCTTAGTTGGTGAACTGCTTCAAAAGATGACTACGAACATGCATACATTACATACATGTAACCATGTTCTACTTACTGCTGCATCACTGTCCTCAGCTTTTGAGATCTGAGAAATGGGTTTCCTGGGAACTACCAGAAAGTGAGTAGGAGCCTGGGGAGCCACATCATGGAAGGCTATGCACTTGAAACAGAGAGAACAGAATAGTTTAATGAATGCACTACACTTTTACTTACAAAACATTAAACCAGCATTTCACCAAATGCTATTCTTAAGTTTTCTGAATCACTGTTCAGCTGATTAGATCGGACTTCATACAGATTTTACAGGAAATGGCGCGTCAGGAAGGGCTTGGATTTGACTGTCTCAAATCTTTTGTGTGCCTTAATGCAAAGCATCTTTACTGCTTTACATGTCCCCACTCCCCAGTATGTAAATGAGTATTTTGGTATGATGTGTTCGCTGATGGCTGATTTATGCCACTTTGACTGAAAACAGCTGAAGTTCTGGCAGTCTCAATTTGTCTGTGAGCATACCCGTTGCAATGATGTTTGTCCAAAAAAACAACGAAAAAGAGGACAAAAGATGATGGCATGAAGCTCGCGAGATGACTAGAATATGTTAGTAGCCATGGTGAACAAAACAAAACATGCTAAGGGTCAAAAAATTGGCCCTATAAAATGTCTACTTGGACCTAATGTGTTCTTTAAAAGTAAAGTTCATGAGCAGAACTATTAGACAAAATGTATTGTACACACTTAAATATTAAAAGAGAAATCAAGCTGTACTAAGTGGTGAGTGGAACTGATTTTTACAGTTAAAGAGCTTACTGGTGGTTTGGAAATGAAGTACTGCTTCAAATATTTTTTAACAACCTATTCTAATGTAAAATACTACAAGGTACACAACTGGAAACATGTCGGGATTAAATATAAACTTTGATGGCAGGACTGTTCTGTTGCAACAAAAGTGTATCAGGTCAAATTGTGTAATCTTCTAACAAAAAAGTGATACAAAGGTCTTCACTTTACTTTCCAAACTCTTACAGCCAGGTTTGTTTCAGGCAGTTCCGTTCTGAGCTAACCATCCGCGCTAAGAAAAGCTGAACTTCTTGTTTCAAAGCTTATTAACGTTCAGAACACCTTTGGGATAGTCTGGATTGTTAACTCATCACCAAACATCACTGATGCACAGCAAACAGCTCCATGCGAATGCTCATGGCTCTGGAATGGGTACCTGTGAATGTGATGGTCAGGTGTCTACATACTTTTGACCATATAGTGGATACAAGAAAACCTGGGTCATTCTGGTTTCATTTTGTTTAACTTATGACATTAGTTACTAAATGATTTACTAAATAACTAAAGCATATTTTACATACAGCAATCTTTAATATGAATGATATTAATGAATGAATGAATTAATGTCATGCATATTAAAGATTGCTGTATGTAAAACGCTTTAATACTTTAAAATAACTTGCATTCACAGACACGTTAGGGGTAAGTGAGTTACTAAGGTTTTTGACTTTGAAAATGTAAGAGTTCAGAGAAAAGTTCAGTTTTTCAGTATGTTACCAAATTAGTATTATTAATAATAATAATAATAATAATGATAAAGGTGCTCCCTTCTATATGTGTTGTCTACACTCAGCACAGTCAAGACTGTTTTTTATTGTTATTTATATTAAAAATATAAAGTATATAAAAAAACGATGTAAATGACCAAAGAGCATTATTGTAAATTTATGTTGAAAAACTCTTTATTTAAACTCTTGTCACTTTCAGCTTTCGCAGATGTTTAATATAAATCTAGTATTTAAATCATTTTTAAGATTTAAGTTTAAAAAATGTTTTGAGGAAGAAAAAATTTGGGTTTGTTTTGGATTTTGAACACATTTTTAAAAAAGGATATTTTATAAAAATGGTATATTAATAAAAAAAGTCTTTCGGCTGTTCCTGTCGAGGGATCGCCACAGCTGACCATCCGATCCGCACACAACTTGGCACAGGTTTTCACCCGGACGCCCTTTCTGACGCAGCCCTCCCCCATTTTATCTGGGGTTGGGACAGGCACTGCATGCAGTGGCTGGGAATTGAACCCGGGCCACAGGCACGATACCTACCACTGAGCCACCAATACACTTTTTAAAGGATATTTTCTAAAATAATTAAATTGACAATAATAATAATAATATCAATTAATTTATTAGTTTAAATATTTTAGAAAAATGGGTTAAGCAGTACACAAAAATGTATGACGTAATAATACACATTACACAGGAATGTATGATTTAATAGTAAATAACAATAATAGGGTTATGCTGCAGTATCAATGTTTTACTATGGACAATCTATTTACTTTGAAATATTTAATCTTTATATATTTTGACAGTGATGATGCATGGGTCATGAAGTGTAAAGTAAAACAGGAAGCTGGACGTGTGTGTACATGATTAATGCACTATGGGGTTATGGAGTGTATGTCACTCGGTATTATTGCAGCTAACAGTTTCAGTTTCAGAATCACGATCAGGATCAGATTCACTAAAACTAAATATGACTTGCGCAGCACAACCTGGCTAACGTGCAGTTTGGGAGAAATCTGTTGCAAGCCTAGAGCACACCACGAGTTTATCTTTAAATCTTTTTAATGTGTTCATGCAGCTTACTGTCTACCCTCACGTGCACGCGCTCTGCTCGTGCACGCTAACTAGCAACTAACACGAGCTAGCAACAGCTAATCCAAATAAACACACACCTGGTCATCTTCGTGTATTATTTTAGCAGGAATCTCCTTACGAATGATTTTGCCGAAGATCGTGTCACCCCCGGGTTTTGCAGTTTGCGCCTTGGCCACCTCGTCCGCCATAGCGCTGAGTGTAGCAGAGCTGTACCGACCGGAACCCCGCTCTGTGTGGTTGATGCAACCGCTCTGTCTGTAGCTGATCTCCAAACAGTTTCCGCTAGAGGGGAAGCGCTGGTGATTCGGCTGCAGTGCAGCGAGCGTATGACGCAACATCCGGTGGAGATGACTTGAAGATCAATAAAAAGCTCTGAGATCAAAAGAGCAATCACACAGTCCTGCTTGTCTTGTTTTTTTGTTTTGTTTAAGATTGACAATACAGTATTTGTATTAACACCCTATGGGGTTAAGTGGAATGGTTATTTTTATCACAATGCAACAAAGGGTTAATGTTTACTTTGCATTCAACAATCTCAATGTCTCTATACAAACAGGTTCATCTAATAGCTTTATTAATAATTTTCTCTTTCCTGTAATGCCTTTGTGCTTTCTCTTAGAGTCGAAAAGGACAAAAAGAATGCAGCATTGATAACTTTATCATAATATATATCACCGATCAACCATAACATTATGACACCTGGTAAATATTGAGTAGGTTCCCCCTTTTGTCACCAAAACAGTAATGACTTGTGTGTGCCGACATCTTTCAGTGGAAACCAACATATTAACCTTTTCAGCCCTTATACTGAATCAGAGTACAGCCTTCACTCTCCATGTACATCAGTGACCTTGGCCGACCCATGACCTTTTTGCTGGTTCACCGGTTTAAATTGCTTGCACCGCTTTGTGTCTGTTCTCACCACTGCAGACCAGGAACATCCCACAAGACCTGCAGTTTTGGAGTTGCTCTGACCCAGTCCTCTAGCCATCACACTTTGGCTCTTGCCAAAGTCACTCAAATCCATATGCTTGCCCATTTTTTTCTGCATCCCACATGTCAACTTCAGAGACAAAATCAACTTTCTGCCTAATATACCCACTCTATCTGTATCTGTAGCTACTGTGAGTGAGATTGTAACAGCTAGAGGACTGGGTCGTGTTTGTGTTTGCAGGAGCATCAGATTTTTGTCATAATATGATAAAACAGGAGTCAACATCATCATACTGTGAGCGCGTCACAGAAATTCCTCACCGAATGTAACGATATATAATATCGTATCGGCAGAAAGTCAACCGCACTCTTCACTTGTGGGTAATGGTAGCATGCAAGCGTCAGGACTTACACGAGGGTGGAGCCACGGGTGAACCTGTACTTCTAAAAAATTTTTTTTAAAAAGCAACAGTTTTCTTCTCCTCTTATACCAGAGAGATTCGTCATACTTACCTTTCGCTCCCTCACCAACCTTTGTTTTCCTCTTTCTTGATGTTTGTTAAATACATAATGCTGTATATATGTTTTTAATACATGTTTTTAAAACCATAAAATCCAAATGTCTTTATGGCACAAATAATGTTTTACCAATTATCGCCTCATGTAGCCAACCAACAAGAAGGGTAAATGCAATGTTCTGTGTATGTATATTAGTACATACTTTACCTTTGTTTAGAATTAAATAAAAAATTAAGCATTATAGTGCACTGGAAACTAAAAAGTAAAATGTCATACTGGTACGAACTAATATAACAATCAATATGTTCAAATTATTCAATTTAATTGTTAACCAACAATTTATTCATTTGTTTAAAATTCCATTGGGATAAATGATAATGAAATAGATTTGAAAATAAAAGGGCTATGAGAATACCACTAGGATCATTGTGCTAAGGACCATATTAAAATTATATATTTAAATGTCCAATAAATTTGAAACTATAAGTACTTTTATGTAATTCTGCTTAAAGCCAGTAAACAGAGAGCCTCATATTCTAACTAATTCTTCACTTTTTTTCACATTTCACATTTATTTTATCCATGATTTTTAATATACAACCGTAAAATGCAGTTTGCAGAAGCATGTAGATTGTCCCTAATGGTCTCACTACACACTTTACTTTTTCAGATAATTTTTCCCCCCCTCAGTTTTTAATCTTTAAAAATACTAGTTAGACTTAATAGTGTCTAAACCGATGTATTAAAGAATGTAGTGAGCATAATCTGTCGACCTCTTCTGGCTCAGAAGCCATTAAATTTTGAAAAAGTAAAGAATTGAACTCTTACTAAACTGAAAAAAAAATGAAAGTGTGAAGTAAAAGCTTTAATGGATGCTGTGCATGGTGGTAAAAGTATGCTTTAGGAGCTATTGAATTTAAAGTCATTAAAAAGTTTTGGCTGAATTAAAGATCATCTACAGTAGTTTAAAACTTGATAGCGCTCTCTCTCTTTCTCTCACTCCCCCTTCCTCTATACTGCTTATCCTAAGCCTGGAGCCTATCCCAGGGGAGTAGGGGCATATGAAGGGTACATCCTGAATGGGGTGCCAATCCACCACAGTACACACACACACTCACTCACACACTATGAAGAATTTGGAAAAACCAATTTGTCATTTTCAAAATGATTATTTTAAATATAGAAATGGATATTTAGATTTACTCAGATTAAAACACTCCTAAGCACTTTCCATTGCAGAATATGGGACTGGTGGAAAACTAATTGTGTTTTGATGAATTGTGAGTGCAAGTGGAGGAACAAAATGAAAGTCAAATGTTTTCTTCACACCCAAAACACAACCCACTAAACCAACAAACGATTTAAAATACTCTTTAAAAGATTAACACAGGAATCTTATATTAAAAAACAACAACTACAAAACCAACAGAACTAATATAATGAACTCACTTCTATAAGGCTTATCCTGTACAGGGTCGCAGGGGGGTCTGGAGCCTATCCCAGTAGACTTTGGGCACAAGGCAGGGTATACACACACACACACACACTATGGGCAATTTGGGAACGCCAATTAACCTAATCTGCATGTTTTTGGACTTTGGAAGAAAGCCTGATTACTTGGAGGAAACTCACCAAGCACGGGGAAAACATGCAAACCCCACACATACAGACCCCGGAATCGAATCCCGACCCTGGAGGGATCACTGTAGCAATACTAGTTAGAAGTCACATGTGGAACGCAGTCATAGATATCTTTAGAGTAGATAGAACGTTCCCATGCCATTGCATTACCACTGGTGGGTGAGCACTCTGGTGCCATATTAAGTAGTGTCACTTTTACTGCATGTGAAGCCATGCCTAATGTGTACAGTAGGTATCAAAATCATTGTTAGACTATCAACTGCTGGCGTCATAACAGACATAAGAAAGGCATTACAGTTCATTACATTCGATTTCGGACCAGTAAGTAGCTGCCTTTTCAGCTTATACAACGCAAGTTATTTTATTTTATTATTTTTTTCACATTTCAGATTCCTGGAAAACATTTCCAGGAATACAGACAGATTGAGTGAGAAAACGCAGACAGGAAAAATACTTTGCAGTGCTTTGCAGCTGTCATTTTGTTCCTAGATTTTAAGGTTCAAGACAGTTTTAAAAATCCTCTTTACATTACTATTTTAGTTTGAATTTACCACTCTCGTGATATTAATTGTAGCCTAAAAAGTTCAGTTCAGAACCACATCAGTTTTAAAAACAGCAGCTGAATGTGCAGCTATGCGAGAGTTTTACAGTATATTCTGGGGGAAGCATTAACTGGGGGGGGATTAGAGGGGGGGGGGTAGTGTTGTGCTCATTCAGCAACAGTTGGGTTCCAGTTCATCCCAAATGTGTTCAGTTGGGTTGAGGTCAGGATCTGTGCATCACACACCAGTTGTTGCACTATAACATTAGTAAACCATGTGTTCACAGAGCTCACTTTGTGTGCAGGGGTTTTGTCATGCTAGAACAGGTTTGAGCCTCTTAGTTCCAGTGGAGGGAAACCATAATCCTAGAGCATACAATTACTTTCTATACAATTGTGTTCTTCCAACTTTGTGGCAGCGGTGAAAATGAAAGTGCATTTATGCATTAAGTATACAACTACTGTAGCAAGCGCCCAAAGGGGTAAAGTAGTCATTAGATATGTTGTCCTTGCCTTTTTGTATGAGATTGGTCACTCCAGTGTCTAGGGTTGCCAGGTCACTAAAGAGATCCAAAGGTCATTTTTTCCCCTTTAAAATGTATTACTATGTGAATCACCAAACTCTAGTTTCCAAAATGCAGAAAACCAGTCTCTCTATAGAACTCCAAAGTGTTCAAAATTAAATAAATAAATAGGACATGATGAAATAAATAACTCTATGAATAAATAAGACACATGTAATATGAGAATGATATTATGAAATAATGGAACATATTTTGAAAAAAAGCTTATTATTGTGAAATATATTGCACTCTGCAAATTATGCATTTATATAATGAAGATAATTTCCTTTTTTTTTAGAAAAAAAAAATATATATATTTTTTTTACATAGTCATGTAAAATCCACATAAATTAAAGATAAATTTGCTGAAGAAGTTGGTGAAATTTATACAGTTAAAGGGATAAGAAAAAAATCTAAGAAGCCTTGCTGAATTCACTTAACTTTCATAATTTTTACTATTCCAATAATGGAAAATAACCGCTAGGTGGCGCTGGTAGACTGAGAGTTGGAGATGAGAATATGTCATGGGGATGGATTGCACACTGCTGATTATGTAAGTAAACAATAATCACAATGTGCTGCTTAAAAAAAGAGAATTGTAAAATAAAACAATTGAAGCAGATATTGCAAAATTTTGACAATACTTCACGTATTTATCCTGTTACAGTTGTGTGACGATATATGTAACAATTTAATGTAATTACATATATTTCATTTATTTTTGTAATTTATTAAAGCAGGCAATTCAGTGATAGACTTCTTCCTCATGACAGTAGCTGGGAAGTGCAGCACTCTTTGTTTACCCACTTAAATATTATCCAGTTCTATTAATGTATCTGGGTCAAACATACAGATATACAGTAACAATTATAGGACACCGCATTTGTGATTATTTGTATGTAATTATGTATCTGAGACATTTTTTTAGACATCTTTGCCCAAAAATGATGGCGGAACATAATTACCTGTACAGGTGGAATTTGGGTGATAAAATCTCCTGAAATCTATTTCTTTCAAACCTGGAACTTCTTCACTTCTTTTACTTCTCTTCCTGGTATCACCAATGCCAATTTAGAGAAAAAAACATAACTATTTACAGAATGACCTCCATGTGTAAGACCATGTGGCTTTCAGTGATGTCAAAACCAAGTAATTATTAGATGTAAACAGTTTTTATGTCCATTTTTGACAGTTATAATAATAAAATGAGTAACAACAATGACAGACATAAAAGTTTCACATAAAATTGCAAAATAAATTATGACATTTCTAAAACAAATGAAGAGAGATATCTGACATGCCTTTTGCATTTTGCAGCGCTCTTTCTAGTGACCTCTGACACAGGAACTCTGAAATTGTCAAATGTATCTCAAAATAAAACTCTTTTTGTGTAACAGTAACACCAATGACACAGTTTGGGGTGACTGATATTTATTTCATATTACTAATTAGAATTAATTATTGTTTCAATTATTGATTTTAGTGTTTCACTCAGTATTTGCATGCCTATAAGGAAAACGACATATTACATTACAGACCAGTTTTCAAATGTAAACAAAGAAAACCTAGTGTAGGCTCGTTGGTTCTGCAGAAAAATACAATGTAGCGAGTGTGACAAGTTACACTGAGAGAATGGGTATGTGCACTGCTTAATATATAAGTGAACAATAATTACATAGTGTACAAAGTACAAATTACAAATAAACAAAGAGAATTGTAATCTAAAAATGTAAACAGATATTACACAGTTTTTACAAATAAATTATTTCGAGGTTATAAACATTATCTCCAGGTTAAACTATAAAACAGTTGTAATGTCAGTGAGTGTTGAGCTTCAGGCTTTTGGTTTAGTGTTTTTTCATGTAATTTTTGACCCAATCGGCTGTAGGATCCAAACAGAACTTCTTTTTGGCTTTGGTCTCAAATCTGTTAGAAAGATAAATAGAATGGATTAATATCTGAAAGTCAGTGAGCAAAATGTTTAAAATATAGAAATCTGTAGATCACACGGTCAAATTAATGAAATATTAATAACCAAACTGTCCTCTTTAAAAGTCTCGCAGGATGTTTGATTTGATTGAAAGTAATTCTGACACAATCTCATGAGAAACTGCATGTGTGGCCTTCAGCTAATGAGCGAAACAAAGATAAAACAACAATAACACGAGTTGGAGATTAAATCGCTCGTCTTGATTTAATGCTAATTTCTTTAATCATGCGCTCTCCCACTGATCACGGCTACTTCCTTTTAAACTTTTTCTTTATTTTTAATGTCTCTATGAACATTTAATGACAGGTTTAACATAATCTGTTACATTACTGGATTAAATAATATTAATAATAATATTAATAATAATAATATTAATAACAAACCTACAGTTATACATATTTGATGTGTTTTTCTGTTGAACAGTAAATGAGACGTGCAGGTACAGTAGCAGTGTGTATGAGTGTGGAACTGAAGGAATGTGGGATCGAGTAAATCATTAAAGCTGGGCGTGAGTATATGTTGATTTAAATTGTCTGATCTGATTTGCACAGAATTAAATAAATAAGTGACATACGGTTACTTTAAGCAGGTATTAAAGAAGCAGAAAGATCTCTGACGAGGATATTAAAATAATAATAAAACTGGAATAAAGCTGATACTCACATAACAGCCTGTAGGGGGCAGCTGCTCCCAGTCCGCCGGAAGGAGACGATGTTCTGTACAGGGATCTTTTTCACTTTACTCAGAGATGAACAGCATATTTCTGTATAATTCAAAGCTGCAGGAGCTGAGGGAAAATATCAGATCTATTATTAGAATGATGTCATATAATCAATTCAGTAGATAATAAACTGTTTAAAGTAGATGAAGAACAAATCTGATGATGAACAGTCATTAAAGATATGCAACAAAAAATAACAACAATTTAATAAGTATAAGGTTTAATTTCATTATTAATAATAATGAAGATTAAACATTTTAAATATATTTATTTTTGTGGTACAATCCCTGACCCTTTATTCACTACAACCCTGACAATTAAATCTGCGCTCTGATACTTAATGTCTTTTTTCTGAAATATATCATGACACCAAGATTGTATAAAGAATTTTTAACAACTGATTATTTTACAATTTAAATTATTTGATTAATAAACCTTTCACACAAATTCAACTGTGGATCGACTGAAATCAACTCCAAACTTTTACTTACAAATTTTATCTCATATTGTATCACCTCATTTCTCAGTGTTAACAGAGTGGTGTAGGACTCACCACTAGACTCACCACTAGACACCAGATACAGAGAGCAGAGCGACAGCAGAAGCAGCAGAGCCGTCAGGTT
>JAOVVB010000008.1:4589239-4612735 GCA_028570985.1 Heterobranchus longifilis | reverse complement strand
TTGAGTTTAGCTCATGAAAAATGGGAGCAAAAATAAAAGTGTTGCGTTTATATTTTTGTTCAGTGTATATAAATATACAGTACTATGCTGTACTCAAATGTATTTATCTAGGCCAACAGTATGGCTAATGGCACAAAAAATCTCATTAAGATTCCATTTACCAAAATGTATTTTTCAACTCAAAATTATTTAAAAAATGTAAACATATACTTTAAATTGGAATGTAATAAATTCCAGCTTGTGTTATTACATATATTACCATATTTTTGTTTATAATTTTTTTTATGCAATTAATTGTGGAGCGGCAGCTCAGGGGCATAATGGTTAGCACCGTGGCCTCGCACCTGCAGGGTCAAGGGTTTGATTGCTGCCTTGGTAGAGTTTGCATGTCCTCTCCATGCTTGGTGGGTTTCCTCTAGGTACTCCGCTTTCCTCCCACAATCCAAAACATGCAGATTAGGATGATTAGCATTCCGCGACCCTGTACAGGATAAGCAGTATGGAAGATATACAGTATATACAGTATATTAGTGTTTAATAATACCTACGTACAGTTTACTGGCTGCTAGCGAACTGCCACAGATGACCAGGAGCACAGCACAGGTTTATGCATTTCAACATTTATTATAAATAATCAACTGAAAGCTTATTTTAGTTGCCATAAAACAAACTTTTATCACAAAGCAAAAATTATAAAAGATGCAATCTGTTCACCACAGCAAAGCTTCAGAAAAACAACAAAAGAAAAAGACTGAATACAGCAAATTTTCGAAAGGCAACCAGTACCTTAAAATAACAATCCTACCTCAACTAGAAAATAAAAGTTACAGAAACTTTAAAAAATACTGCAAAAAATAAAAATTATTTTATTAGTATAAAGAAAATGTTTCTTCTGTCTCCTTTAAAGCACATTCATGGTACTTTCATTAATATTGCCCCATGGAAATATATTAATTTATTAATAATTTATTAATTCATGGTGGTGTTTGTGTCCACTTTAACTTGGAAACAAGAGCACTTCTCATACGGCTTTAACGGCAAGGATAATACTGGACATTCACAGACGGTGGTCATGTGATGAGAAATATGCTCCTGAGTAAATCAGCAGATTTGATGTTTTCAACAGAGAGCACGAAACAAATGGTTTTAACATTTCTCTACATGACCTTTGAAAGACGCCGTGAAATAAATACGTTGTGTACCTTTAACTTCACGCGTTTGCTTAAACGTTAGACGTACAGACTCGCACAATCAGTCTTCTGTGTTCAGATACTGAGGGACTGAGGTAATCTCCAGGGACACTGACAAGACAGCCGGAATGTCAGGAGGAAGTTCTGTTCCTGTACCCTACGCCTAAATGTTTCTCAAGCCACAGTTCGGCTAACTGCATCGCAGACGCGTACATACTCGCCTTGGACCCCAGGCACATTTTGTATTGCTTGGGCTCTAGATTAGTATCGCATTGGACGGGATGATAAACATGCACTAAGCCGGGTTCTTGTGAGCGGAACACTTTTAAATCGGAGTTGATGATCTTGGTGAACAAGTCGACATCCTCCAGCCCCCAGCCTTGTATTGAAGTGTCGAAACCTCCAGCCTGCAGCAGGTCGCTTCTGTATATGCAGGCGATGCCGAAGCCGTAATCTCGCCAGAAGCCAGTTTTTTTGGTGAAAACAAAGCTGCTGTCTTCTGTATGGCTGCCGGCGAAGACTATTTTGGGATTGTACTGGCTGAAGACGACAGGAAAATAGGCCTGTCTCCCTTCAATGGTGTTATCTCTACAGCGCTGAAGTGCATCAGTACTGAAGACCAGATCCACGTCGCAGAAAAATAGCAGGGAGCTATTGTTAAGGCCAGAGGCGCCCATTTCTAACGCGAGACCCCTAGAAAACTCTCCCGTCATTGGTATCACAGACAGATCTGCTTTGGGATATTTATTATGATAGTCCTTAATCAAGTCCAAATGCTTCTCTTTGTCCTGGTTGCTATCATTATCCACCAAGATGATTACTAGTTTGATATTCTGGTTAGAAATAAGGCAGACCTTCTCAAAGTTGTCCATGAAGCGCACAAACGTATCGTAGCGACCAGTAAGCGGGACGAGTATGTGCAGCTTCTTTTGACCTTGCTCTCTCATCTCCCTGTTAGACTCTGAAAACTGAAAAGGGTAAAAGATTTTGAGTGAATTCGAAAGAAGTGAAAACGACTGAAAGTCACTATTGATCGCCTCCACTAGTTCGGCTACATCTAGCTGCTCGGGTTCATTAAAATAAGGCCTACTGAAGGACTGCTGCAGGTAGACATGTCTCCGGACAGGCACTGTCACTTTGCGTCCTTTGTGCCTCTTATAGAGCAGCATGAGGTCTAGGATGTACTCAGCACCGTGTAAAGGATTCACCCTCTTGTAACCGTACTGGATCTTTTTGAAGTCGATGACACGGCCTCGGACTTTGGAGTTCTCGTTGATCATTTCCATCACCTGGAGCACCGTGTCCTCTAAGGCAGAGCGTAGGACGCTCCCGAGACCCTGTCGAGGCATGTTCTTCTCGCTAGTAGAGTACAGATACCTCCCGTTGAGGAAATCCCACTCGATAACGTCTGCTCGTTCGGTCGGTTGGTAGCGTGCGTAGGAAGGGGGCGCACCTAGCTGCTGGTCCTCCCACTGCACCTCTGTGTTGCTGAGGTGGCTCATGCTCATGGTCTCACGATGCAGCTGGATGGTGTGGTAGCGCAGCTGGGAGATCTGCCGGCTGAGCATGTAGTTGTGCAGCCGGTACTGGTAAGCCGGACGCTTGTTGGGGTGCAGGGTGATGGCGTTGTGGATCTTGCTGCTGTGCAGTTCCTCGATGAAACCCTTCTTATGTTCATAGTTTTCATAGAACAGCTCCTGCATCTGTACAGGGAGGAAAAAAAAAAAAAACACCAATTTTTACTCGGGCAATCTTGTACCTTGGTGATGTAACTTAAAGCAGTTTAAGAGTAAAGGTACAAAAGATGTAACCTCACTGATGCTTTAGATACAGTAGGAATAACTAGAACATATCATGTCTTCGGTATCTGAATGCTCACTTACAAATGTATTTGTTTGCTTGAACAGAGGCTGTGCTACTTTTTTTTTTTTTTCCAATTGAACAGATGGAACAACATCTGCACAAGGTTTGTCTTCCTACCAAGTCTTACAATAGGATTAGAACAGGGATGTAATTGATGAGTTGAGACAGTAGGGGGAGACAGATACACATGACAGGTGTGATAAACGACTGCATCAACATGCACATTGTCAGTTTTATTTGGACATGAAGCATCATCGGTTCATCGTCTATACTGCTTTATCATATACAGTATACAGGGGGCCTAGAGGCTATCCCAAGGAGACAGAGCGGGGTGGACAGGGTGTCAATCCATCACAGGGCACGCACACATACACATACTCATGCTCATTCACACACTACGAGCAATTTGGGAATGGCAATTAAACTAATCTGCAAATCATGAGGCATAAAACATCAAATTATACGGAATATGGACGGTATACATGATAATGTTATGGCATTTCTATCACTTCCGCAAAATTATGCATGTATTAACTGATCGGAATGTAGATTCTAAACTGCACACACACACACGCACACCAGGCTTGAATCTTTACCCATGATATATTTAATACAATAGAGCACATGTCAATCTTGCTTTAATGTAAAAACTCCCTAAGTCTAATGTTATAATGGTTTTATAATCACTGCCATGTGTCTGTTTAGGAAACCTGCAAAATAAACAGAACGTCTTGGCCACTTTTCAAGTAGGTACTGAGGAACGTCTTTATTCTCTTCAGAAACTCTCTTCAGCTTGTCCTGTTATCGAGAAATTGCAAAGCACTTCGTACTGAAGATTTTCCTGTGCAGCAAAGCTTAAAATTACCTCTGACTTTTACTAAGCTTCGACACTGGAGACTCCTTCCAAACATCCTAAATAAAGCTCTACGCGAAAGATTTTTGACCTTGTCAGCAGCTTACGCACAGAATATTAATCCCATTTTGTCTCATCAAAATTAGAATTCAATAATGCTGTGAGGTGATCATGTAATTTTATGTTTCAACAGAACATATAAATGAGTTAAGGTGAAATCGAATTCTCTAATAGCTCTCAGGACATAATAATAATAAACTGCATAATAATTTATATTGAGTTAAAAGTCACATTATTGGAGTACATTAATCTTTGCATGTGAATATGAGTGTAAATGTGTGTAAAAAATATATGGTTTAAAGCAATTGAGGAGCCAGGAGTTAGAAACTAGACTATAATAGCATCACTACATGATCTGTACGGTTATGACATGCTGATGCGGTTTAAGTTCAGACAGTAGTAGGAGCGCTGATGCTGCGATCCATTAGGAAAAGATTTACCATCAACTAATCCCGTTATATTAATGATCTAGGCATAAAATAACTTTATGGCAGTTTTATTGTAAGTGATTAAATACAGATACCACTAATGGGGGGCGATTACATTTTATCTCATAAAAAAGGTCCACATTTCTTTATCCCCTCCTGCACTAAACCTGCAAGTATTTCACCAAGTCAGCTCGATATGAAATGTAATTGGGCAGTAGAATATAATTAAACAAATGAATACCGTTAAATGTTGTTAACAGCTTTGTCTTTTCATCAAAAAAAAAGAAGAAAAAAAAATGCAGTTTGACATAATCAAACCACTGGCTACGAAATATTTTCAGCTATTACCCACAGGAAAATGAACTAAAGCACTTTACTGCACACCAAACAAACCTACTATAGTTTTTACTATGTTTTTTTCTTGTCTTTTGGGTGAAGCTATAAACGCAGCTTACTAATAATAATGATAAAAAAAAAAAAAGATGGATCTTTGAAAGCAGAGCATGTTCTACTCAATCACTGGGAATTGAAGGTGTCACAGCAGCATGATAGTGAGAAGAAGATAATGTCAAGTGTGCACAAACAACAGAAAAGCAATCAAACTGAAACCATACATCAAAAATGGAAGGAAGTTATGACACCACAACCAGCAGGCAATTGTAACATAGCTGTGTAGTAAAAAAGAAAGAAAAGAAAAAAAAGAAATAAAGAGGAAAAAAAGAAAAAACATGCTACTATGTGGGATTTTAGCGTGTTTGACGATGGTGTCTTTAAGTCACTTTTTGCAGAGAAGGAAGCTCATGTTTAGGACATTCCTCGGCTGCAGCATAATTCCTCCGTTTTTTCACACCAACGTTCCAGACATTAGCAAGCACATTTTCTCTGCTCGATTCCTCCACTTATCTGCAAAGTACTGCTCCACTTTAGCCTGCCAGATGAACTGAATACAGCTTAATCTTTAATTAAGTATGACCCAGAGCAATCTGAATGACTATTGACGCAAGAATTAAAACAAAAGTGGCTGAACAATAGTAAAATGACCTTCATGCAAGTCAACAGAATTTTAATGTAGACACAAGAACACATCGGCACTATTGACAGCTACAGTAGACGCGCTTTACGGTACTCGGATTCGACACGCATGTTCTCTGCATATCAAAATCCAAACCACCGCCTCTGTAGCCATTTGCGTACAGTACGAGCATTGTGAGAAATTCTCAGAACGAATCACGAGAAAACTTTCAGCAACTGCTGTTGGATGAACCTGACTGTATAAATCATGATGGCATTATTGAGACAGGCCTTCTGTTAGTCTAGTCTTTCCAGCCAATTCTCAACAAATAACACTAGCAAACACAATTATACATTTCTAACATTAAGTACTGAATCCATGATTGTATGCATAAAATTACAGATGCACAATTTCCCTTTAGGACATGTTTTACAAGCCTAATATGTTTTTTTATTGTCATTATTGTCATGTTTTTTTTATATGTCATTTATCAGTGCATTAAAATCATTAAAAACAAAATACAAAATGCTATTATTTATGATGATTTAATTTTATAAGGGCAAAAAAAGCTGTTCAAACCTGCCTGGCCCTACTTGGGTGATGCAGCAAGACAATGATCCGAAACACACCAGCAAGTCCACCTCTGAATCGCTCGAATAAAACATAATTAAGGTTTTGGAGTGGCCTAGTCAAAATCCAGAATTAAATCCAATTGAGATGACCTTAAACAGGCCGTTCATGCTCGAAAACCCTCTAATGCGGCTGAACGAAAACAATTCTGCAAAGAAGAGTGGGCCAAAATTCCTCCACAGCAATAGCATTGCCAATTATCACAGAGGCTTTATTGCAGTTGTTGCCACCAAGGGTGGTACAACCAGTTATTAGGTTTAGGGGAAATTACTTTTTTTACAATACAGTCAGGCCGGTTTGGGCAGCTCGGGTTCACTCATCGTCTATACCGCTTTATTGTGTATACACGGTTGCGTGGGGGCCTGGAGCCTATCCTGGGAGACTTGGGGCACAAGGCGGGGTAATCCATGGACATGGTGCCAATTCACCACAGGGTACACTCACATACAATCACACATGGGATATTTAGAGGAAACCGAGTACCCGGAAGAAACCGACAAAAAACATGCAAACTCCATGCACACAGACCCGGGGGGGATGGGGGGGTGGGTTGGGGTTATCGAACCTGGAACCTGGAGGTGCGTCAGTGCTGATTGTGTAATATTAAAATTCGTTTGATGATCTAAATCATTTAAGTATGATGCATATGCAAACACTTTTTCACAGCACTCTATTCTTTACTCTAACTCTATAGTTTTCCAAAGGAAGCCGCGTTTCCTGATAGAGTCAGGGACATTCTTTGATATTGCTAACTCGCTGATATTATGTATTGGCCCTTAGAAACTGAAGTCTAAGAAGTAAGTTCAAGGCTAGCGTATTTCATAAAGCATGATAAACCGTGCTGCGCAGCCCACTGACCTTCATGAAAGAAAGGAAAGAAATAACATTCAAAAGATGATGATAACCATGTCCTGGCACTTACACTCTTTTTTTTTTTGCATTTTCTAGCTAATTATTTATTTGTAAAGCAATGTAGCAGACTGGGAAATCAGCATGGTGTCCTGAAAGCTGCCATGCAGATTACCTCTCAATCACTAATTCAATTTAGCAAATAAATTATTGTAATCAGGTGTGTTGGCGCACGCTAAATACATAAACACCGGCACATCTGGGGTTTGACAAACCTGTGAAACAATTCCATGAGTATCTATATGCTGTCAGTGTACATTGTACTGCACTTCTGAACTATTTATGATTTATATTGTCCAAAAATATTTGGACAGCGACAGTGATGCTACCTTGATGACTAATAATGCTGCTATATGACATATATATCCTGGACAAAGCAATAAGGGAGTCATGTACTTTTGAATATTGTCTATTATTCCTTCAAGGGTGGGAGTCAAAAATAATCTGCACTCCAGTTATATTAAAACTTCTTTTGGCTGCATTGTCTTATCAGCGCTTTCCGTTCAAGGCTACTGTCTCCGCAGTCAGTGATGTGCAGGTGTGAACGTGTTAGATCAGTTCATTTGTAACTGCAGTGCTAGCAAAAATGAATGCGCTACGTGATTAGCATGAAAGAAGAGCAGCATGAAGTGATTAGTTCTTTGGGGGAGTACCTGGTGCCATTATTTACCGAAGCCTTTGTGTGCAGTGTGGAGAAAGTGTTTGGGTATCTGCAAACAAAATGTGGACCGATACTTTAAGGAAGGTGAAAGTTTCTTAAAGAGAATTATTACTGGTGACGAGACATGGCTTCATCACTACCAGCCTGAGATTAAACGGAGGATGGAATGGAAACGACCTCAATCGCCGGCCAAGAACAAATTCTAAATTCAACCATCAGCTGAGAAATTGATGCCCATCCACACACTTCTAAACTCTGCAAAAACTTCATTCTGAGGTGTTAAAACGTCCTCCCTATAGTCCGGCTCTTGCTCCTGTTTGTACTGAAACAAGTGCTACGGGGACGACGACTCACTCCTGATGAAGAAGTGAAGACAGCGGTGCATTCGTGACTTGCAGCTTAGCCTAAGACATTTTCTAACGAAGGAATATGAAAGCTTGTTAACAGACGGACAAAGTGTATTGAAAAGCAAGGAGATTATGTCAAAGAATTAGGTACAGTATTTATCTTTTCTAAAAGTTCATGAAAATAAATTCTACAGCTGAAGTGTGGATCATTTTTGACTCACCATATTTTTATTCACTGTTGTTTTTATTCTCAATACCATGACTTGATCTTAATCTTATCATTTTTTTGTGTTTTTGCCTGTGTACACCATCACAATAGATTTGAGATGACACAAACAAGACGTGATTGAAGTGTAGACTTATAACTTCAATTCAAGCGATTTTAGGAAATGATTGCGTCCATTGTTCAGGAATATTTTTTTCCCAAAGTTCCTCCATTTTCACAGGCTCAAAAGTAATTTAAATCCATGGAAATTGTCACTGTATAAATATTTATAGAGCTGATTGAATATTGTTATAAGTTCTAAGCATTCATTCTCTCTCTTCCTCTTGAAGTTAATAAGTGTAAACAAAGCCTTAAGGAACAGCTTTCATTCTGACAGTTTATGTGGCGCATCCACAACAATGTAAACTCTATCAAGTAGACTTTACTCAAAGTGCTTGGGGAAATTTGTTCCCTTAAATCCTTTAAGTTTTAAAACTCACTTGCTAAAAGTTGACTGTAATTTTTTCTTGTGTTGAAGACATGCACAACTTTAAATAAAAGGGACCAAGGCTGAGTAGTTACTACATAAAGCCAATGTTGGTTCAACTATAATTTATGTTACAGAAACTCATTATAGCACATTGAAATTCTTTTTACACATTTCCAAGCTTGCAGGGGCAGCCATGATTCAGCATCCCTTCAGCAAAGAGGGTTAAGGGGCTTAGTGGCAGCTCAGCAGTCATCGGGCTTGAACCACAGATTGTATAAAAAAAAGACTATAAAAAAACCTCTGTGACGTCACTCATATGATTTCTGAAGAGCGTTTTTGAAGCTCAAATGTAGGCGCTCTGGTCGCTGCCATCTTGGCAGAACCTGAATCCACCTAAAGCCCGGTTAATCCATAAATGGGCAAAAAAAACAAAAAAACAAAAACGCCTGAAACCTGCCGGTCTAAGACAATTACCACCGACAATTTACTGAGTTTAGCTTTAGCGTAGCTAAAATGCCATGGTGGATAAAGTTAATTTATATGCACCAGCAATGCAGCTGTCACTCAAATTGGCCACACCAATAATTATGCATCATTTTTTTATTAATAAAATATGAATAAATACCATAAATATGATGGATCTGATGAGTTACTGTACAGTACAGACGGCATGCTGGCTTAGTGGTTAATGCTGTTGCCGAGCACCTCATACATAAAAATTCATCCCTTAGTCAGTTGTCATGAATAAGCAATCTAGCAATTGAGGCAGAAACCATTTTTAGTACGAGGCTGTAAACATTTATTTCTGTTATAAAGCAGGGTATTTTAACGTGGGGGTCTATGGGGATTGACTCGCTCTTGAAGCCAGCCCTGAGCGGACATTTAAGGGAATGTGGGAAGGGAAGGGAATTTTTCCGAACCGGATGTTGCCCCTTGGCTTGAAATTCCAACCTTCTGATTAGTAACCCGGAGACTTAACTGTTAGAGCCACCATGCCCTACACATGGTTCTCTTGCTTTTAGCTGTCAATACCTATTTTTAATTGTACTTACTACAAAAGGGGCAACTGTTTGGGGATCGTCCATTAAGCAAGCCTAAACTTCCCAGAGTTAACCAATGAAAGACATAAAACATGTTATGTTTATACTAAAATTTTGTTAGATTACTAATAGACCAATCAGATTCCAGAATACAACATCACTGTGTATAATCATCAACAATGCATCACACAAAAGCACAATATAGGCTCCCCACCCCCCCTTTCTTTTGCTCCGCTATCAGACAGAGATTCCCGAAGAAGCCACAGATGGAGAGTGTTTTGTGTTGCTATGCAACATACAGACTGCAGCTAGCTTGCTGCTCATTGGCTTTACACTGACTCCCACTTTCCTGTTTAAAAGGCATCTTCATCTAATGAGCTTTTATATTTTAAGTCAAGTTTTGTTGTTAAAAAAAAAGAAATCTTACGCTGTGTCCTCTGACAATGGTAAGTCTGCTGTGTCTCAAAGTAAAAAAAAAAAGCAAGAGCTGGAATTTTTGTGGTCAAACAAAGATTAATGGAATGATGCAAACATTGAAATGTATCAGAGCTGTCCGAATCCAATGGAGACTTGTGATTATGCAGAATAACAGAACAAAGCTATGATAGTAAAAACCACCTATAATCCTCTGCTACTCTAACGCACATATCTAATGATACTATCAAGGCAGAAAGTTTTCTCAGTACACTAGAGCCATGACCAGACTGTCTGCTTCATGTCTGAAACTCTAGCCTCCCAGGAACTCCTTTAATGGCCTAAACATATCAGAAAAACTCCTAGCCAAGTTCCTGTAATGTACAAGTGGTGGAATTTCAGGAATGCTTGCATGTGTAGTTCCCACAGACAGATGCATCTCTTCCGCAAGTTATCCGTCAATGTTTAACTACTGTATCAGATGTTCCAGTTGAGTTCATGGGAATGACTGCAGTGGGCTTTGAGCCACTACCTTCTTTATAACCTTTGCAATATTCAAATGTTTTACGGCTTAGATTATCATTACCGTACTGTGTGTGTAAAGTCTTCTATAAATGTCAATCGGTTTTACACCTTCATTCACAAGAAATTTCATGGCAAGTCCTGGTTTGACCTGAACGCCCCACGTAAATATTAACACTCCTGGAACGCTGTATGCCCAATCATAATACTGGACTGAAACAAACTGTTGTATCAATAGCATTACGGTTTCTCATCCTGTGATCACTGATTGGCGAGAAACTGTTGTAGAGGAAATAAAACACTAAATCATTCTTTTAAAAATTGTAACCAATGCGAACGAGTCAGATGCAAGTGCAGTTATTCTATTTGGCGTAATCTATTTTAGTCACAATACATAAAGGGGATACATAAATCAGATCAAAACCAGAAAGTATGCTAACTAGGAACTTGGATGAGAAATTGGGGAATTATGGAAAGTCACAGTTATACACAGTCACACAATACTAATGCCTCACGTCATCCCCCTGACAGTATTGTTACCGCATCATACAAGAGCTTTGTGTTTTTTACTCTGATTTACTGTTCCCTCCGAAGCAAAATCTATAAATGTCTCCGTGGGATTTGACTATAGATATTTTGAAGGTCATTGCCGTCACTGCAATTTGCTTGATTACGGTCAGGGTTTTAAAGTTGCCTTGAACAGCACTTCTCTCGTAGCTGCTCTGCATCTAAATGATACACAACGGCGTAAACAAATGCCATATTGGATATTATAACATTACTGATTATCAGTTATTCAGGATGTGACACAATTTGCATGAAGAACTGACGGAAAGAAGTGAGAAAAACACAACCTGACGACATGAGGATAGAAATCCTGCAAGCATATGAAGGCTTTAGGCAAAAACACCCACGCAGGAGAACTGCCAAAACACTATTCGTTATTTCTCTATTCATAATTCAAATTAAGACATCGAGACAACCCCTTCTGCATCAGCACAATCATGTTGTCTGGATGACAAATAAGGTTATTGGCAAATGGTAATTATTCTCTTTTAAAGGCCCATCCCATTAGGACGCTGCTCGACTCCGGGCCTTAATGTCTTTATAAGACACAGTGCATCTTATCGGAAGAAGCAATATTGATTAAATGTGTTCCTTTTGTCAGTGAATAATTAAATATAATGTTTTCCTGACTTCTCCTAAATCTATTAAGGAAAGAAGTGAAGCTCACTCCATATGCTGCTCTTTATAGTTCTATAGTAAGAGATCTTTAACGTTCTGTTAAAAGCAGAGTTTCTGTGAAGTGCTGGCTCATGGGTATAGATTATGGTGGGGAAGGACAACATTAATAATGACATGTTTATTATCAAATAAATGCAAGTTGAAAGGCTGTAACACTTGACATATGCTACTGGCTACTATTTAGTGAATGTATTAGAATAACCCCACAATAGGTAGTTGAGAGTCGAGAACAGCCACCCAGCATACCAATTAGCATCATGTTTTGAGTGGTTTTAGATGTCCATTTGTTCAAATGTATTCTACACCGCCTGGGCTGGGTTTCAGGAGGGTCAAATTATTGGCCTGCATCAAGCCAAAAAAAAAAGTGATTTAGAAGAGGGTTAAAAAACTCTCAAGACATTATTTAAATAGCGCGAAAGAAAAAAAGTTTGCAGAAGAAATCACTTAAACACTTAAGGTGAAGCTGCATAGTGAAAAAAACCCACAAAAGTGGACCTTAGAGTTATGTTTAATAGTAAAAGTAAAGGCATTTCCACATAAGTGTTCATAAGTATTTGTTAGTGAGTCTAATCAGAAAAAAAAAAGTTTCATTCATAATGATTAGACATTAGCGCAATGGAAAACAGTCATGTGGTCTGTATTCTAGAGCAATGTGTACGTCAGAGTGAAAAGGGGAAGCACATGAGGCAGTGCACCCATCATGCATTGTGCCCACTGTACAAGATCCTGAAGGCAGAGTTACAGTATGATCTTGGGTCATTTCAATTGATCAGGTCAAGACTCAGCAATGGTATTCGGCAATAAACCGAAGTCAGCGGATGACCTGAAGGTACTGAATTGATGTTATATATATCCCATCAATGGATTTTTTCACATGGGATATTCCAGGACTATAATCAAGTGGAATGAAAGATCAAACAGTGTCGAATGAAATATTAGTAAATGCAACTTTTTGATTTTGGCCAGCCAGTGTAGGTAATATAATTAATCTGTGTTGCCAGGTTTCAGCAAATTGGAAAGTCCAACTACATTTGTAAAAAAGCACATAAGACCTGAAACTCATCTTTCTCTGCTTTTGAGAGGAAAACAAGCTAATTGGGGTGTTCTTACCTTTTTCTAGCTCTGCATACTATAAACACAATTGTGGAATTGTGTCAGATTTAATCTTGAGTATTTGCTAGAAAACAAGATTTTAGAAGCTGTCGAGTTTTATTATGACTGGCAAACGAGTCATTAACTATCCTTTCCACTGCTACACTTAAGCATAGGGAAGTCTGATTTCTGCTCCAATCGACCACTATTAATGCACGAAGAAGTTCCCATCCATTAGATATACTCATACGATGAAATGAGAAACTTAAATCTATCAAAGAGCAGCATTTTAATTATTGTTCCAAAGAGGTAATCAGTCGTTCAGTTGAATCAAAAACAGGTTGAGGACTTGATGAAGCTGAGTGGCTGATATAAACAGACAAGCCTCCAATGTTCCTAAGTGAAATGCATTATGGTTGTCAGGTCTGCCCTGGGCATTCGGTTCACAGCATGTCACATCCATTTTCTTCGGGATAATAGAGCACTTGGAGGAAGCCACAGAGTTTCTAAACTTTCTGAATATTTCTGCTGGGCTCCAGACTGCAAAATAGAAAAATTGCAAAAAAAAAAAAAAAACAACAACAAAAATACACTAATTAATTTATCACACCATTACCCAGCGTTTACTGGAGCATCCTTTTGTGTATGGGTATTAGGATGGATTTAAATCTGAGAATCAGTAATATGGGGGATGAATTAACAGCTTTTTATTGTGGATGTGCCTGCCTGTGCAAAGCAGTGGGACCTGAGCGTATTCATGTGAAGAAGAGGGATTAATTTCCACAGGAAGGCCTTTGAAGGCTCAGCCTGTGGGGAGGATCACTGAGCGCTGCGTGGTTTCAGCTTGATGAGTATTCAGAATGAATTGACTTCACATACTATTTCTCAAGCTCCTTTTTAAGGCAGCGGCACTCTGGATGGATCATTCACAGACGGGCTTTGAGGCGAGATAACAGAAGAGTATTCGGCGTAGCACAAAACGTATGCGTGCCCGCTCCGCTTCCACATTACGCGCTGTGTGAGAGCAGAAGGCTTAAATTGCACAGCGCAAAGCCTCAGACAAGTAAACTCATCAAAAAGTGCTGCTTAGTCTAAGTTGCGGTATATGCGGCGGACAGGAAAGAGCATGGCAATAAAATCACAGCTCTCTCTCTCTCTCTCTATATATATATATATATATATATATATAAAACATGTTTCACTGTTTATTATGCTTTTATTGAAGGATAAATTTAAAGGTGAATGTAAACGTTTAAAAATAATCTCAGTGTTAGACTATTATACCAGGCCATTAGCGTAATTCTTCCCACTGCATATTGATTTCTGCAAAGACTCATGCCACCACACATTAGTCCTTCAAGTGTGGTTAATGTGCAATTAGTGGAAAAAGAGAATAAGGCATGAAAATGGCACAATAGTATTATTTATATTTATCGGCTGTACATCAGACTATTAACGCAAGTGATGAAACAGTAAAATAAACTGCTGCATACTCGAATGAAAATGAAACCCTTATTTTTTTACAGTATTTCACATTGTGTATCACAAAATGTTTTTTTTTTCTCTCTTTTTCAAAAGATTTAACTTTTAAGGTTATTATGTGTTCATGGGTTATCATTTGATTCACCCTTATGAATCACCTAACATGAGCAGTAAAAAACAAGGCAATCAAAACTGGCTTCTTTAGATGAGTCTAGTTCAATTTATTAGATTAATAGGATTTATATAAACATCTTTATTCATCCACCTTCTATACCGCTCATTCTGCACAGGGTCGCCTGAAGACTATCCCAGGAGACTTTGGGCAGGATACACTGTGGACAAGCTGCCAATCCTCTACAGGGCATACAGTACACACATACACACACTATGGGCAATTTGGGAACAACAATTAACCAAAGTTGCATCTTTGGACTGTGTCCAAACATGTCTTTTTGGACATCATGTCTTTGGACTGTGAGATGAAACCTGAGTACCAGGAGGAAGCCCACCAAGCATGGGGAGAAGAACACGCAAACTTCTACCCACACACACCCGAGGCAGGAATCGAACCCTCGAGCTTGGAGGTGCGAGGCCACTTTGCTACCACTACACCACCGATTTATATTAACAATTTATCTTAAAATTGCAGATCAGAGCTCAATATTAAAATTGTCAAAAAAAAAAAAAGACCTTCGTTTTTGGAATATAGGAAAAAAATGACCAATTGTAAAGAAATCCCTTTCTCTTGGAGCGATAAAAATATCTGGATTAACCCCATACCCTAGGTCCCAAGTGGGGAAAATCTAATTGGCTTGTTTAAACCCTGGCCAATACAAACATTTTAAAAAAGGAAATAGATTGTTTAATGGTCTTTTGTTCGTGCATGCACACTATAGATCCGTCTGAATGTCTAAAAATGACTAAAGAGTATATGTTGCGTAATAGGCCCCCTTTACGGTTTAGAAAAATACCACAGTTTGTAAGAATAAAACACTGTAAGGTATGAAGAAGGAAAGAAGGGAGGCCAGGGCTGATTGGATGTAGATTCATGCACCCCATCAGTGATGCTCCTGTCAGGTGATTACGCAGACACCCACTAGATTCGATTTTCATTTGGGCCGCTGTCTTTCATCTGAAACATGTCATCAGCAGTGATGACAAGGTTCATCCACAATACAGTTTCAGGTGTAATGAACTTGGATGAGGTGTGTTATTTACTCTGTCATAATTCTTCCTCTAGCTAGACCTAACACACACTCTTCAATCAAAGCACCGATAACACAAAAACACAGATGACTGTAAGGTTAATGTGAAATGACTTGAATGATACGTTTACGGCAATTCTGATTAACATTTTTAATATTCAGACGAAAAATATTTAAACTAACAAACCCAGTAGGATATTAGACTTGAAGAAGTGTTAAAATGTATAAATGCAAAAAATGTATACATTTATAAATGCTTATCTATCTTTAAACACGTGTGTATGATTATTTCGTCATCTATAACACTTCATGATGTTATGTACTTTCCAGCTGTCATAGTTTCATTGTGAAGCCACTGAATGATCCTAGATTTTAGCTCTGCTAATCTAATATGACTATCCAGTTCTGACTGAATCATAGAATCCATCAAAAATCCCATGCCACCAATCTTTAGTGTTATATTGTGGTCAATTAAGAGCCACTAGCCAAGCATAAAGAATGGACTGTGGAACACTGGAAAAGGTCACACGGTCTAGTCCAGATTTACCCTGTGGCAGAGTGAAGGGCACATAAGGATAAGAATAGAGGTGAAGTAATGACATAATGCACCCATCATGCCTGTGGGGGCAGAGTTATGATCTGGGGATGCTTCTGCTAATCAGGTCTAGGTTCAGCACCGTTATGTGCCCCAAAAATTAGATAATCTGACGACCTGAATATACTGAATGACCATCAACTGATTTTTTTTCTTCCCTGATGTGCGGGCATATTCCAAGATAAGGATGCCAGGATTGATCAGGTTCAAACTGTGAAAGAGTGGTTCCCGAACGACACCACGAGACATCATTTTCACATAAGGATTATGTGAAACCCTAGTCCTTAACCCCATTGAAAATCTTCAGGATGTGCTGGAGGAGGCTTGACACAGCAGTCTGACTCTCCCAAGATCGATACAAGATCTTGGAGAGAATCTAATGCAACTCTGAAATACAGTGTGGCAAAAAAGTATTTAGTCAGCCACCAATCGTGCAAGTTCTCCCACTTAAAAAGATGAGAGAGGCCTGGAATTTTCATCATAGGTATACCTCAACTATGAGAGACAAAATATGAAAAAAAAAAAATTGCAGAAAATCACATTGTAGGATTTTAAAAGAATTTATTTGCAAATTATGGTGGAAAATAAGTAGTTGGTCAATAACAAAATTTCATCTCAATACTTTGTTATATACCCTTTGTTGGCAATGACGTCACACGTCAGAGGAGGAAGAGGACTAAATACTATACAAATATTATTTGCCCCACAGTAAATGTTTTGACATTCGATATCGAAGCAAACGTCTGTCCAACAAAAGATTGTTTCTTTTTTTTGGCCGGGCAGTGTATTTTAAATAAACTTTGTTCTGAAATAATATCTGAACCTATGAGATCAGTCCTCAGTAATGTGCTGCCTGTTTATCTTGCTTGTTTACCCAGTGTGCAGGGTTTGGGGGCAGCGTAGGATATATGAGGCATTTATCAGCTTATAAGGCTTTGTTTTTCCATCTCAATGGTTCTTACAGCATTTACAGTATTAAGGAATGTTTCATTAAATATGCATACATATGACATGTTCAGTACTATCTCATTAAAGGTTTAAAAAATTGTGTTAAAACATCTACATCTACATCTAGGCATTTGGTGGACGCCCTTATCCAGAGCAACTTAAATTTTTATTTCATTACACATCTGAGCAGTTGAGAGTTAAGGGCCTTGCTCAAGGGCCCAACAGTGGCAACTTGGTTGTTGTGGGGTTTAAACCTGGGACCGTAGTCCCAGTAGACCCCTGACCACAAAACAAATTGTAGAAAAATGTAAAATTATTCATGGTCATAAAGTAGCACGAGCCAGAAGAGGTCGTTGTGAGAACTCCGTTGACATGAGAACGATGCAGTGATATCCCATGGACAACTCAATCAGAACTCCATCCAATCTATCTGTTCTGCAGCATGCATGTCATTAAGTCATAGAAGTGTTAGTGGACAATGTTAACTGGACAATGTCATTCTTACTGTGTCCTTATTAAGTAAGAATTGTTTATGTACTCACTCACTCATCGTCTATACGGATTTATTCTGTATTTAGGGTCACGGGGGCCCTAGAGTCTATCCCAGGAGGCTTAGGGCACGAAGCAGGGTACACCCTGGAATTGTTTCATTCATGTCCAAAAAAACGAGACAAGTGGGACAGTACCACATCCTTACCGGTTTCTACTACGTTTCTGCCAAGTTGTACAATTCTGACTGCATTCACTCAATTTTTTGTGGACATACGAGGGAGCATAAGTTACTGTAGGTAAGACCTAGCTTTGGTTTCCTGCTTCCTCTTAGTTATCTCAGATGAGCGCTCGAAACATTTTTGTCATTGAAGTTAACTGATTTGTCGGAAGTGAGGAACGATTACCTACATTTTCATTCATATATTTATTTTTACTTGCAGATTTACATTATGTTCCTGTAATCTCTGGCTTTCCTCTATCCTTATCAACTTTCTTTCCTACGCTTTTGTACAGTGTCACCGATGTTAAAGGCAAGAAGGCATCTTTACAACCGATGTCGGGAAGGTTAAACGTTACAATTTGTCTGTAGTGTCCCTTTAAGCAGTTTGAGGTCCACTGCTTAGGGCATTAAAGCGTATCTTAAGAGAGGCCATAATTCAGTGACAAGTGCTGCTTCCTGCCTGTAAAAGCATTTTTCCAGCTTCAGTTCACCTGGGAATAAAGGCGGATATTGGAAAGCATCACTGCCTGAACATTTCCAGCATACATTATTACAACTTTAGAGGCAGTAGGAGATTATGATGGGGCTTATGTGCATCACGAGCACACAGGAGCAAATTCTCAGCTCTTCCATTAAGGTCTAAAAATATAGCATATTTTAAGGGAACTGTCAATTTTCTCAGTAAGGAAAAAAAAAATAAAAACGCCGCTGTATACAGGGGTTCACACGGCTGAGGATGGATGTATTGTTATAGAAAGTGTACTAAAAATCAGGAAAATCTTCCTGAGGTTCAATTTGCTTTAAGCCAACATCTCAGCTGCTGGGTTAAAATCTCTAATGATAAATCACGTCCACAGCAACTGTTTTAAACCCACAGTGCAAATGTATTTTTTATTGGAAGCTTCATAACAAATTCTGTTTTTGTGAAAGAAAAAAGCTTCGTGTTAAAAAAAAAAAAAATCAGAAATTTCATCAGGCACAAAATTGGATTGCTACTTGATTAGAAATCCAGAAGCCAATTGTCTCCTCTTTTGTAATACCACACAGTGGTGAAATGAACAGAAATCACTCATGGAAATAGAATAAGTGTTTTAGACTTATCTTGTGGCAGCAGCCCATGGGATTTTCACACGCAAAAATCTCTAGCGTTTACACAGAATGGTGCAAAAAAAAAAAGTAAAAATCTGTCGGAAGCAGATCAGCTTGCAGAAGGACCTTGTCAAGGTCAAAGGAAATGGCGAGTCAAAGGAAACTAGTGTAACTTGAATAACCACTCTTTACATCCATGATGAGCAGAAAAGGGTTAGAAAAAGTCAGATGAATCTCATAGGCTGATGCAACATGTAGGGGGGCCTGGAGCGAGCCGATTGGCCGAGCTCTCTCAGAGGAGTGTCATAGGAGGAACTCTGCACTCTCAATCGGCTCCAAGCCAATCACGGACGCCTGTGAGCTCACTAAAGCAGAAGGAGCTGATTGGTTGTAGTAGCCTTGATGGGGGAGTGCCCTAATGACATTCGGAATTGGATATGACTAAATTAATGGGAAAATCTGGAAAAAAAAGAGCTTGATAATTTTATTATATTTGGTTTGTTTGTTATATATTATTGGATTGATATGTGTATTTTCAATTGCCAAGATATCATTTTTGCTGTGTAAAATGTAGACATGAGACATTAGGTGCTTTCACATAATAGTCCAATCAGTATAAAAATGCATCGTGTAACCACTTCAGTCTGAGCCGATCTGGCCCAACCGGAATGAATTTCCAATCAGAATAAGTGACATGTAAACCTTTAATAATCCATTCAATAGGTAAATACTGGCCATGTAAACTTCTGGTTGTTCATATTTGCTCATTGGGATAAATATATTGCATGTTTGCTCCATGCGGCAATAAAAAAACATTGCTGAGTTTCCGGGAGGTAAATTTAGCTTCCCGATTTATATTACCGATTAGTTAACTTTATAAGAACAAACCAGACTTTTATCCACTAGGTCTCTGGCTGACGAAGGGGCTCTGATTGGCTCACCATCGTGTACGTAGTAAACCAACTAATCCAGTGGTTCTCAATTCTGGTCCTGAAGGAACACCTGACTTTTGTATTTTCTAAAAGTTGATTAGTTAAATCCGATGTGCTGGGAGCTGAAAAAAATTAGACTAAAATGTCCAGGTGGTCCTCCAGGCCTTGAGTTGAGAACCACTGATCTAACCAATCGTAGATGAGACTGAATTTTTATAACCAAATAAATATAACACAGAAGGCTGGTTTCATCAGAAAAGATCACAAGCTTAACCTAACCTCAAAGATGGGAAAAATACTTTGTCTTGTCCTTTTTACAGTATTTCCAGCAGATTAACCATTTCACATGTGCACGTCAAAAAGGGTATATTCTGATTAAATGCTTTGAGCATCTATCTTATCGGATTGGTGTACATGTGACCTGTTAAGTTTCCAACGCTTCCCAACAGTGGTAACCTAGTAACCCAGTGTAAGGACAATCCTGTATCTGATGATGGAAACTTCAAAGTACTTCAAAGTCGCTCTGGATAAGAGATTCTCCCAAATCCCTAAACGTGAACGAAAGTTGAACTCTCTAATAAGATTGAAGAAACATTGTCCATGTAAACATAGTTCAGGTGTAAAACAGACACGCTAACCACATCCTGTAGCACAAACATACTCCTCAGGAAAACCACAAAATGTTCATTGTGTAGAGGAAGGTTTTTCGTTTTTGTGTCAGAGCGGATTTCGAGTGATTCAATGCTGTACTTGTTAATGAAGATGTACGTTTTTTGTGTGACTGAATATTAAAAATGTGTGCGTAGATTTTAATCTAGTAATTAAAAACATTCCTGCTGGGTTTATCCATTAAGATCTCAATACCTCTGGTGAATAACATCCACATTCAAATGCCCACCGGCAGAACCCGTGCATATATCCGAGCATATGATACAAAAGAGATGTTTGTTTTTTATTTGTTTTATTAATCTTACAGTGTTCCTATTTCATGCTTGGCCCCTACACTGCAGGGATTAGCAAGAGATCAAATCAGTGCTCTGTGACTGAGCGCACTAATAAAGATAGATGGCAGACTTAATCGACACAAATTATTCCCACTTGAAGGTTCACTACAGTAATGTCCTTCTTTCCAGGGACAGCACGCTACAAGATTAATGTACAGCTATATATCTGACGCTGTTGGAACAGCCTGCGATAATCTGACAAATATTAATGATTCCCAGCACCAGTGGAACCTGGTTTATAAAGCAAGGTGAAAAAAAAACAAAACAATGAAAGTGAACAAGTCAGAAGGTTACAAAGGCTTAAATCTTTCTAACGTTAAGGTTTCAAGGGCACTTCATCATTGATTTCCTTAAGTTGAGTCGTCCATCACGAAGGACCAACCGGCTGATTGATAGATAATTTTTTTTTGCCTGGATTATACAAACACAACATCCGAAATATCTGCAGTATAATTATTTTATCCACCATCACACAATAGACAGTGACTACCGCAAGGTTCAACAATCCAAATAATATTCTAGTCGTTTATTAAGAACACACAGTACGTTTATACTCTATTTATATACATATACGGATGGAGGGAAAAAAAAAAAAGCAATTTTTAGAAGCACTGGGATCCTTGATAATGATGCTGCATTAATAACAGTGAATTTCATTCTGACAGCTGTAATGTTTATATATTACACTAGTGGTATTCATGATGGATGAGAATTATAATGTGCATTAAAAAAGCAAAAGGGAAACGGTATATCATAATAGGAATCAAAAATAAAAAATGATAAACAATCGTTTTAGAACTACTGTACATCATGGTATCAAGTTCACCTTCAAGTTTTGCTTTATTCTGGTCAGTGTCGCAGTGGATTAGGAGGAACTTTAGGTGTGAGTTGGGTACACACCCTTCATCAAACACCAGTCTATTGCAGGAAACCATACACACTTTCACACACTCTTTTTACAACTCTTTTATCTTTTTACAGTCGCCAATCTACCTATGATGTGTTTTTGAGAGACACAAAGAAACCAATGGTTTGAAATAATGACCTCGTTCTGTAAAAAATAGCTCATGAGCTAAAGTTCTACCAACGCCTGTTGAGTGATCTAATCACATCACGGGAAAGGAATTCAGTTTACATACTGTACAGCACGCCAAACTGGGTCATAGCTAAACTTGTACCAACTAGCACTCCGAGATATATTCATTCATAATCTAATGTCAAGCATAAGAATTTAAAGAAAAAAAAAAGAAGAAGAAAAAAAAAAATGAAGCCCGGGCTGAGCTTCTCCAGTACCAAACCATCAAAAAGCTCTGAGTGTCAGACCTGGTCCATTTTGTAGACTGTCAGGTTTGCAAGACGAAAACTGTGATTTTGACCTGTGGTTTGAAAAAAACTCGCATGATATTACAAACCACAGACCTTCAGGCTGTACTGGAACCTGGCAGATGATGTGCTATTAGTACCAGACAGAAGGAAAGAATGATGATCTTACCATTGCTCCATGCCTTTGGTAAATGGGCAGAGGCTGTATAACTGACAAGCACTCTGCTGCTGCTCGACGTCCCAGGAGGATAAGAAAGGTGATGAGTGCACAGAGGAGTAGGCGGTAAAACAGTACAACCGGCACGAAGGCAGCAATGCTTTCACTCATGTTCGTGCATCTTTTAACTATGTTAGTTAAATAACTTTAATACATGGAGTTGTATTCCAGTGGAAATTCCACACTCTGTCACAGAGACTGGCGTGAAAGCTAATAGGCAATTCTTTAAAATAAAAAAAAGTTTAGTACATTAAATAAATCAGGTTATGCATTTAAATGAGAAATATTCAAATAATTAATCGAAGCAATCCTTCTTATTATAATTTAGTGCCTGGATCTTTATCACGCATTTGACTTTCTCCTTTCACCTTCTGAAAGAGTTCTACGTGAGGTCGAATAAAGATTTCAGATATACTGTACATATAATAAAACAGTAAAGTTGGCGTGTCTGTACATTGAATATATTTGCACAAAATTTTTTTTAGGGGGATGTAAGATGAAAAATAGAACACATCAAGATGATTTTTGTTTGTGTAAGATCAAACCACTGAAAGAATTCAATGGGGTTTTCGCGGGTGTATTTGACCGAGCTTGAGGTAACATATAGGCTTTTTTCATCGCAGTTGGCCCACGGTAAGAGAAGATATCCTAATTTGAAATTCAAATGGAAAACGTCCTTATATAATAAAAAATCAACCTTAAAAAATCACTAGTTTACTAGTTTTCAAAAATTTTTTGTTAATTCCAAAATTCAACAGATGGTGCTGTGCGATTAAATTCCACGCGAACGAAGTCGCGGGCACAGCTAGTATACCATAAAAACAATCTCATTCTCACACCCTCTAAATCGCTTATGCTCCCGTTATACTCCGACAAAGACCACAAAGTTCCCACTGCATCCTAAAAATGTTGAAGAACATATTGAGGAACAGGGTCAAAATGTGAATTTGTAGGCCTCCGAGTGGCGCAGTGGTAAAGCGCTCGCCCTATCATCCGGCGATCGCTGGTTCGAACCCCGGGTGATGCTG
>JAOVVB010000008.1:4560967-4587194 GCA_028570985.1 Heterobranchus longifilis | reverse complement strand
CATATTGAGGAACAGGGTCAAAATGTGAATTTGTGAAAAAAATGTGAATTTACCAAGTTCACACTAGTTCCTAGCCACGTCCCTCAATGCATCACTTATGTTGTCACTAATTTCCTCTCCTGCACATGATCACCAGGTCCGATGGAAACAAATCGAGTTATTACTAAGTCAGATCAGATTGCATCACGCTCTTACCAGATGTTTTTCACGCATTAATTACATGGTCACCGCATCCGGCGGACTGGTATCACACAGTGCTTTTCATCATTGAGTGATGGAGTGAGAAATTGGATCCAGTATTTATACTAAATTCTCTGAATGTGACTTAGATGTGCTTATAACCTGCTGTATACATGCCATAAATGTGGTAAGCACCAGAGAAATGTAACATGAACTTATTGTCATCTTCTACTCCATTAATGTACTGTAGCAACAACATCCCAATGCCATGCTTTTAGTTATGGCAGTTTTTGCTCAATGCCATTGTTAATACTCTTATTAAGTTCTTCTTCCATCTTGCTTTGACCACATTTTCACCAGGGTTTTTTATTTTTGACATGTCTAAAAAAAAGCGGGGCTCATTGTGACAGGGGTTTTATGTTATAGCTTTAATCCACTGGCCTGACGCATTGATATTGCGTACTATACAAACATAATGCACATGCATACTGTAGGTACAGTTGGGGTCGAGCAACATGTGTCTGAGTGTTACTAAATGAATAACTTTTAATAACCTTCATACATCAAAAAAATAATAAGACCTTCACTGCCGCACTTCAATTGGCCATGAAATATACGCAGTGAAATAAAAGTTTTTTTTCCCCATTAATGTGTGAATCTTTTTAACATTTCATGTTTGAACCATCCACTCCGACACATCATCAATTATAGATTTGCACACACATTTTATTTTCATAACCTTCAATCAACGCTGTTACCTGAACACATTCACGCCTATGAAATATTTGCAATACTCCACAATTTCAACTGAAACTTGCATCATCCAAATTTCCTGAAGATAAGAGGGAGAAGAAAATTAGGTTCTCCCTTCTGCTCTATTTCTTTCAATTATGTTGACTGATAAGGTTACTTTAAAATTACATCCCGGTTACTGAAATTATACATTTGGGTAAATTATGGATGGGAGGAAATTACTGATTAAATATATGCATTAGAACACAATTCTAATAAAAAAAAAGAAACAGTATTTAGTGCATAAGTGCAGTACAGAACCCAAGATGTTGCCTGAGACTGGTTAACACATTTTTATACCAGATACAAATGCATGTTATTTTAGAGTCTATGTTGGAAAATGATACATTTTTGATAAAAAGGTCAATTCTACAAGGGTTTCTCACATATTCCATTTCTTTGCACATCTCGGTGTACGCTGCAGATCTCAGCGTGTGTTCCAGCTACCAGTTGTTTACATGGCGAAGTGAAAACTGTTTTGCTTCATGTCTCGTCTCTACCTCAGTCCTGTAACTGCTTGATTAATCTATATATTTAAGTTCTTGTCTGCCTTTGTTCCAGAGTGAAATAAAGTCAATTGCATCGTGTGTTTCTTTCTTGTGTACCTGGTTCACGATGAAGAATCTTCCTCGGATGATGGCGCCCATCTGTGCCTTGACCTTTGATAAGAGACTCTGACAGTGATTCCTAGTTTGCTCTAATTAATAAAGAGCACACTGATCTCGTACACTCGGGTCTTGCCTTTTTGCCTCTTTGAACTTCACAGGGTTACGAAAGGTTAATGGTACTGTAATTGTGGAAGAATCAAAAGCCTAGGATGTTGTTCTATACTGTAGCAGTATGATTTACCTTCATTGGAACTAAGAGCCCAAATATGTACCAGCTTGAAGACACCCCTGTGCACAAAGCCAGGTCCACGAAGAGATGGTTTGCCAAAGCTGAAAAACTTGAGTGACCTACACAGAGCCCTGACCTCAACCCCACTTATTACATTTGGTGGGAACTGGAATGGCTGAATGAGCACAAATCCCCACAGTCGCACGCTAAAATATAGTAGACATCTTCCCAGAATGGAGTTAAGTTGCTACGATAGCAAAGAGAGGATTTAATCATCTGGAATGCACACATTATGATGTAATGATTAAAACTAGAAAATGAGAAATTAGAAAAAAAAAAGTAATGAAAAATGATGGTGGCGAAGGAAAAACTACTTGAGATGAAAATATGAAAAAACCTTGAGAGGAACAAGTCTCAACAAGGAGCCCAACCTGAAGACTATATCAAATAGTCTGTAAGCTATAAAACTATAATGTTGAAGTTAGTATAGTCCACTTTTGTTGTCCATGAGGTTTGTGTATAGTATGTTTCTAGTCCAAGGCACAGTCCAAGGTTATCTTCATGGTCATTGATTGAAACCGTCCCCAGTCACCAAACACATCCCAAGCAGACCGTACAGTTCCATCCACAGCAGTGTCCAGTGGTTCCCATGTGATGAGAATTTCATTTCATTTTTGATATGGTGAATGGGCTAATCTAATGTGAGTTACTGTACTTGGATCAGGATCACATTAGAAAAACGCTTATCAGATAGATCCCTTACATACTGCAGATAATAAAATGCATACAGCAGAACTGAGTGCATGTTCTCATCTGGGTTTATGCATTTATACATTCATACACAAGAGCAGTGGACAAAAAAAAAAAAAAAACGGAAGAAAAAAAAAAACAGCATGACCTGCCCTAGGCTTATTAGCTTTTCTAACAACCCAAGTCATTTCTAAATAATATTCAAAAACTAAGCTATGTCTTTTCATGGTACAATAAACAACATTTAGATGCATCTGCTTTAAGAAATCAGTGGGTCTTGATTGAAGGTCAGAGTGACGATAAAGTTTGTTCTGTCTATAACGTGTCCACTGTTATATGAGATATAAGATTTTGAACCACAGAACCACCTTCTAAATATCTGCGAAGCTTGGAAAGGATTTTACACAGCTGCAATAAAACAGGCATTGACTAGATCTGTTTGCTTTTGGAATTCTATATAGGTGTGAGCAAACTGATTTTTTTTTTTTAGACAGACCTTTGTTCATAATGACGGATGATCTGTCTCAAATGGTTGTGCTTAGATTCAGGTGAGCTCCAAATACACTCAATCAAAGTGATAACGCTTTGAGAAGCTATAATGTTGTACAAAATACTTCAGTCCTCCTTTAAAATCTGAAAATAAGGCTTTAAAAGTCCCATATTGTGTCTTTTTCCTGGTTGGATAAACAATTCATATGAAAAAAATAGATATATATTGTTAATACATAATTACATTTTTGTTGAGTCTTTTTGCTCAAATCCTGTTGAAATTCATGTTCAAAAGTCTAATGATATTCAAACATAGGATATAGTACATAATACTACAGTACATAATTTTCTTATACCACTCAACAGCTACAGTATATATTAAGCTGTTTATATTATGTAATTTCTACACTAACAATTTATTCCCAATAGTCAAAATTTTGAGGTGAACCCTCGTAAAATTTAAATCCTACAATATTATAAACAGGCCAAAATTATGGATGATGCAAGAAAAGTCTAAGAAAGGGGACTTGATTTTACTGGTTATGCGAAAGTGTAATTAGTTCAAGATAGAGAGAAAAGTGGAGAACGGCTAGAGAACGACTGTTTGTAGGTACGATTGAATAATAAAAGTAATAAAAGTGGATTTTTCTCATCAGTGGCTAGGACTCAAATTGTGAAAAAGTGGTTCCTTTATCAATACAAGATCTCAGCTAAAAATGTATGCAACTCATGACAAAAATAAATAGTATGAGGTTGCCTGATTTTTGTGATTTTTTTTTTGTTGCCTTTTTACTTTAATATACAGGCTGTATATACTGTTCCAATAAATTATAGTCAGTTTATTGAATGCTGTATTATTTACCGCTTGGTTTTTGACTGAGACCCTGGGTATAAACAGAAATAAAAGGTATGCTATGATATATTAAAGTACTATACATTTATCCATACATTATATCTATCTCTTATTCTGTATAGGGATGCAGGGGATGCAAGCACACACACTCCCACAGCTAGTCATACACTATGGACAATGTGGAAATGCTAATGACCCACAATGCATGACTGTGGGAGAAAACCGGTGTCCCCAGAGGAAACCCACCAAGAATGGAGAGAACATGCAAACTCCACGCATAAGAACTGGAGGTGAGATTTAACCCCCAAACCCTGGAGGTGTAAGCCTTTAAGCCACCATATACAAAGATTGCAGTATTATAGTAGCTCCTGAGTACAGTAGCTCCGGAGTAGCTATTATTGCAAAAGAAAATGTAATGGTGAAGCTACAGTTTGCAGAGTTTTTCTATACGAGTGTTCTGATTTAATCAGATGGTGCAATACCCACAGAACCCACAGCCAAAGCCCTTAGCGTTTCTTTTCTTTTTTTTTTTTGGACAGTTATTTCCAAGATTTTTATGCTCTTATCTCTGCTATAGACTAATGTACAGGCCAGAACAGGTTTTTAATGGCACTGTAGTGCTGCAGCCATGCTGATGTATGCTGACACAAATATGACATCACAAAGATTTGGAAGCTGATAGCTCATAAAGCAGTTCACAAAACAAGCTCAGTTTCTTCTTATAGCCTAACTTGGATTAAAGTGAGGATTTTTTTATTTATTGAACATTAAATACTTAAAATTCACAAGGTTAAATACTTTTTTTCTGACATATGGGACCCTCTTTACTCAAGTGTAGCTGCAATATAAGTTGATGAAAAGAGAGCAGATATGTATTGAACTTGCTTTATTAAACTACAGACCTGGGCTTTTTTTTTTAAGCTGCTGTTATGCTTATTATTTGATTTCTCCCGGTGCTCCTCTACAACCTGCTTTGCAGAGTCACATCTCTAGCAAAAAACAAATATATTATTTGTACTACAGTACATCCAGTCAGGCAGGATTCTCATGTCCCAACTATTTTGGACTATGCAGATCCAAAAATGATCAATCTGTAGAGAAAGAACATTCATTAGACATCATTCTCATTAGTTCATTAGTCGTGCCATCCTAACCCTCCCTCATAATAATACAATTATACTGATCTGTTGAACCCACAATTGTTGTATGATGTGAGAAAGGGCAAATCTATTAAAGCTTACAGCTCCAGTGCAGCAAGAGCATAACCACAGCAATGCTGATGCACTGAGGTGCAACTGCAAAGGTCACTGAACGTACTGTACACACAATGAGGTCTACAGCTCACTAACAAAACAGCTGCATATGCTTCCTGCCTGCAAATGCTCTAATATGAATAACATGAACCTGAAACTGTGGTCTATTTTCATTCGAGTTGAAATCTGTTTCTCATGACAGTATAGTCTTAACTTTGTGTGTCCTATTGGTTTGGCGTTATTGTGTATGATACAACAGGACTGCTGAAATCTCTAATCTGATTTGTCAGAAGGTGTTGAAATATTTTCTATAGCAGCAGCTCTGTTACTTACAGAGGAACTTGTACAGCATAAAAACGTCACTTTTGATATAGTGGAATTTTTTATGAAAGAAAAAAGAAAAACGAAAAGCTTAAATGGAGCTTTTTCTGGAAGGAGACTCCAGTATTAGTGCCTTTCAATCTACTGCTTTATTCAATCTATAATATACATGCACAGACACAAGAATACACCGATTAGAGATTAGATAACAGATTATATAATAAATAGCTTGTCTGGTGCATAGATCATCTGCATCAACACTAATAACTCCACTGTCAAAAGTTTGGACACGCCTTCTAATTCCATGGTCTTTCTTTTTGTAAAACTGTGCTAAATGCACCCAATAAATGCAACAATCTCCTTTTAACAGGTAATATTAAGATGTGTCTGCTACTTATGCTCTGTAAAGCCTTTATGACGGCTCTTACCCGAGGTGCTGATTGGAGATTGGTAACTCTGAAATAAACTTCTCCTTACGTTCCTGGGAAGGTCTTCATGAGAGCCAGTTCCATCATGGTGCTTGATGGGTTCTGCAAATGCACTTGACACAATACTGTTCTTGCAAGAACTATTGCAGAACCGCTGACCTTCATGTCACAAAATAATAACTATAATAACTGTTGTTGTATGTGTTATTTTAAAGCAATTCAAAATACAAAATCTTCAGTATTGTTCTAGAATGTAGAAAATAAGTCACAAAACCAAAATTCTGACTGGTACTTCAGTGTCTTAGTTTTTTTTGTTGTTGTGAAACCTGTCAGTATAAACCCATGAGAGCTGTTTTACGAGAAGCAATACATTCCTGTCATGTGATAGTAAAGCTAGATATCTTTTTTTTTTAATAAAAATATGTCATCCACTGCACTCCTGCTGAGTCATTATTACTGTGCTATACTGTACACAAGGGATTATGGACTTTTGTAAGGACCTACTTGTTATTTTTCAGAATGATAGCATAGTCTGGCCCGGTGGGTATTCAATGTTATGGGCATCTTTTTTTTTTTTTTTTTTTTCTTAACATGGGTGGCGAATGTTGTATATAATCCCCTTAAAATGGCTCAAATACACTTTCAGGAGCATCTACGAAATGTCAGTCGCCCACGCTAATGATCCGCCCACACTTATTATCCCCTCGCACCAATCATCCACCCACAGCAATAACCTACCTGGAGCAATAATCCACTAGCCATGAGGTACAGCGCTTACATGATGCTTATTAGCTATTCAAGTGCAAGCTTTTAAGTCTCATGCATCACGTTATACATTATCTTTATGCTGTTCAGAGTAGAAAAATGCAATCAGTGAAAAAACTGAAATGAAATGTCCATTTTTTGATTCCAATCTGCATTTCATGTAAGTACAATAATTACAATAATTATATTATAATAATTATACTTATATTATAAGAAAACTGTTCCTGGTATAATTAAGGCAGTTAATATTCACGTGGTATACCACCCACCAACCTACACTGTCTGGCCCAAAAAAACAAAAAAAAAACAATTGTGTGAAAATAGTTTCTCACGCTCCCAGAACCAATCTTTCACAATTTGCGTCCTGGACTTTGCCTGGGCCGTCGCCCATAGATTTTTTTTGGACCATCCAACGCAACCCCAGGTCATAACACTGCCTTCAGAAGCTTGCACTTCGGGCACTTGCATGATGAGCAGTGTTGGGGGACGTTACTTTTTAAAGTAACTAATTACATTACAAAATTACTGTCTTTAATAAGTAATCATTTACATTACAGCGTTACTTTCTGATAAAAGTAACTAGTTAGAGTACGTTTCCTTTGCAGAAAATGAAAACTCCTTTGTGATTCCTCATGCATGTTGTTTTAGTCAAGACCTTTATAATTACTCTACCATCATCACTCAGCGAAGTTTGGCCCATAATCTGTTAACTACTAATACCCCTATCTCACCTACGCGGTTTCGCGATGTGCCTGTAAGTACGGTTCATCATGATTCACCGCGAGTTTTGGCGCTGTAATAATCTTTCCGCGCGTCGGTCCTCGCATAGTCAAAGCGCATAGGTGGGATAGGGATATAACAGCAGAAATAACGGAGGGGGGCGGGTTATCGGAGGCGGGGCTTGTAGGACGACTTTCACACACACACTAAGGGATTGGGAATGACTGCTGTCTGGCTCACGGATTACATAAATTGTCTAAATAACGGACTACATTTTTGAAAAAGTAACTAAATAACTGAGAACTTAAACGGCGGACCTAACACGTTAGATTACTTGTTACATCAAAAAAGTAATCCAAGTACTCTGATGATGAACCTAACACTGATGATGAGTGCATCGCTTCATGGGCATCCCTTCTTACCGACACACCCATCACTCTGGAATAGGCTCAATCTGATGATATCAGATCACATGACCTTTTTTCCATCGCTCCAATCTACATGTTCAATCTTTAGACTCCTTACCAAACTGAAGCCTTTTTCTGGTTCGCCTCATCGTTAGCATCATAGTTTTTTTTTTTTATGAATACATAGCTGTTTAGTTCAAATCCTATGAATTCCTATCACATAGTGAATGTGAAAATGCTCTTACTAATGATTTCATTCGATTTATTTAACGACAAAACTTCACCAAGCATTTAAGTGATCTCTGGTCACGGACATTCATGATTTTTAAAATTTTTTATTTATCCCATTTCTTTAGCGAAGTTGATGTCCTTCCAGGTTTTTAAGAAGTGTGTTGGAAGGTTCTTTAGCAATTACACTAATTTCAAATCTCGTTAGTTGTTTTCTTCACTTGCCAAGAATTTGACCTCTCTGAAATGGTGACTTTTTGTATGGCCAGGCAGTGTATAACACTGAACTAAGCACTTTATTTGAACAAATTAGAATTGTGCTGCGTCGACGAACCAGAAAAAGGACAAAATTCTTTGTATCAAGGTGAGAGACTCTCGAGCGTGCGTTAGCTTCGGTGCACTGACTGTCACACTTTGCTACTTCAGTTTCTTTGAACAATTATGCCTCCTTTGTGTGCTTTTAAATATGCAGTGTCAGAGCATCATGCAGGTTATAATGCGTTCCAGTTAAGGATTAAAAGAACAGGCTTTAAAAGGTTGATTTAGCATACTGATTGTAATGCTTCTTGGACCTGTACGGAACATTTTGCTTATCTAATAATCTGCATATTATAAAGAATTCTCACAGACATAGCAAAAAAAACAAAAACAGGACGATTTCCTCTTGCATTATCCACACTTTCGGGATACAACAATAAACACAGCTTGACCTTGCTCGATACTTGAAAATCATTTTCTTTGTCTCTAGTTCAGACACTTTTCATTCATCTACACTCACTTCCATAGTATCAAATTCAAATGATGAAATCTCGCAGAGAAGGAAATATTGTAAAAGCATATTTGTATTGGTGGGGGGGGAGTAATGCATTGTGTAGTCTCTACGGCACAGCATCTATACAAAGGATCTCGCAGGTAAAACATACATATATTGATGCTGTAAACATACAGTATGTATTTTTATACGTACAGAATAATGAGAATAAAATTATATTAGTCATTAAAAAAAATGAAAAAGATGCCGAGCATTGGAGCTACCCATTATATCAGTATGTGATTGCTTTGTGCCTGAAAAACTGCCATGATCAAAAGGTGCAATTAGCCGAAACGGCTGATTCTGTTTAATTGGCATCATGAAAAGCATATGCAACACACAGTAACAGAAAATTTATAACATGAACTTTGACTACATAAACATGAACACACAAAAACACAAGGCAGTGCAAACTTAAGTACACGACACTGAAGAGGATTCGGGAAAAACTTACAACAAGAGCACATGATCTGAGGTACAGTACGTGATTAGCTTGACAAAAACACAGAGCTAGTGTAGTTTAACCTACGCATCAAGGTACCAAATGAGCCTGAAACTAACAACAATAGACTCGTTATTTATTTTTATAGCACGTAATGACAGAGCTCTTCATTTCATTGTTTGGTTTTAGCCTTTTTCTTTTTGGTTATCTTTTGTATTGATTCCATGTGGAACCAAAGAACTTGAGACAAATGATAAACTTTCAGAGGAAGATTTCTATAGGTTTATCCATCTATTTCTTTATAGAATACAATGATTATTGTGGCAGTGGTAGGAGTACATTATAGGGAAAGTGGTACCTCAGCCAGTTAAGGCAGTTCAAACCCTAGTTCCACCAAGCTGCCACCGTTGGGCCCCTAAGCATGACCCTTAAACCCTGTCTGCTCCAAGGGCTGACTTGGATTTTTATTATGATCCTGACCCTGTGCTCTGGCCCCAGCCTTTTAGGGGAGGATGCTTTAATTAGTTTTTACAGAGTGTCAACAGTGTAAAATGGATCGCATTTAATCGGATACAGATAGTCCCCAACTTATGGCCAAAAACCGTAACCGTCCCTAAGGAAATTCATCTCACACGTCAAATAAAAGTGTTGTCTCTGCGCCTTTAGATTGCGAGTCGAATCCTGGATGCCATTTTGTGTCAGAGCTGTTTTCCACTGTGACAAAACACTGTTTGTTTTGTTAAGGATTTTCCAAAAAATTTGGATTATCTACCCGCTTTACAGGACATTGTGCCCCCGGACTGATTCATTGAAACCGGTGGGACCGACTCATTTCTCTCGCACCTCCACATGCAACCACATACAATATACCGGACTTTAGACATAATTGTAAATATTGGTATCTGGTGCACTGCATTGTCTATGTTTGTACAATAAACGTGATCTACTTCTGAGATTTGTTCGCGTCTATGAATGTTCGTAGAACCACACCATCCATCTTCCCATCAACTCCTACCAGCTTCCCTGTCCCTGCTGAAGAAAATCATCCCCATGACATGATACTTCCACCACCATGCACAGTGTCAGGTTTCCACCATACGTAGTGCTTTGCATTCATCTGACCAGAGCATCTTTTTCTAGTTTGCTTTGTCTCTACATGGCTTGTCGAAAACTGCAAACAGGACTTCTTATGGCTTTCTTTCAACAATGGCTTCAACAATTTGCCACTCTTTCATAAAGGCAGATTTGTGGAGTGTACGACTAATAGTTGTCCTGTGGACAGGTTCTCCCACCTGAGCTGTGCATCTCTGCATCTCTTCCAGAGTCACGGCCTCTTGGCTGTTTCTCTGATAAATGCTCTCCTTGCCCGGCGTGTCAGTTTAGGTAGGCAGCCATGTCTTGGTAGGTTTGCAGTTGTGCTACTGTATACTCTTTCCATTTTCCGTGAGATTGTCAAAGCTTGGGATATTATTTTTTAGAACCTAACCCTGCTTTAAACTTCTCCACAACTTTATCACTGACCTGCCTGGCGTATTACTTGGGCTTCATGATGCTGTTTGTTCACTAATGTTCTCTAGCAAACCTCTGAGGGCTTCACAGAACAGCTGTATTTACACCGAGATTAAATTACACACAGGTGGACTCTGTTTACTAATTAGAGTAAAATGAGCTGAATGCAAATGCATGCCACACTTTTCAGATTTTTATTTGTAAATTGAGGTTCAAGGGGTATGAATACTTTTGTAGGCATTGTAGGCATTTTTATTTTTCTTGCCTATTTTTGTCCAAATTCAGCCACAGTGACATCCAAACGGTGAGGTGAAATGTTCCTTTAATGTCATATGGAAAACATCATGAGCTTAAACAGGGCCATGTTCGATCTATAATACTTTAGACCACATCAGTCTCATAGTCGTTAATAATACAATTTTGTTTTGGTGTATGCTGTCATGTTATAAAATGAACCCTGCCAACATAAATGTATGAGAACCCCAGTTTGCATTCTGCCATTTTCCTAAAGGATGGATGATTTCTGTGGTGCTGACATTAGCTTATTAATAAGCAGCAGCTCGCCTACAGCTAGAGTACAGCACTCAGAAGTGTCCCGTACTTAATTAAACAATCCTGGCATACATTTCTGATAAGCAAGACAATTAAATTCAAGTTGCTGCCATCAACTGAAGTGTGACATTTATGGAAATGTGCTGCTCGTTTTTCAAGATGGTCTTTAGTTGCTATGGAATAAATACCTGGCAATCGTGTACGACGAGGTGGCACGGGGTTCTGATACAGTATAACGTTGTCAGGGTGCAGATACACTTATTGTATCTGTTGACACTGCTTCAGATTGTGCAGATTTTTCCTGGAGCAGTCTCTAAAGCTCTGCGTACGCTGCATCTATCCGTCACCCGCTGCTGAACTGACAGGTCCGAGGTGCTGAGTAGGATTCAGTTAGGTTGCTCTGAGGCTTTGTTGCACTATGCATTAGTCAGAATAACGCTGTGTCAGTAGAGCTCCCTGTGGATTGACCACTCTTTCCTAGACTGAAAGACAAACAGCCTTGGCCAAGGATCTGTCATTCTGAAGAGCAGCAATCATCTCCATGTTGTCTCATCTGGCACCTCAAAGGACAAATACGCGAGAAACGTACAAATTGTGCTGTCTATTCTTTGTAGATTGGCATTTTTACTCCTGTGTGTACGTGCGTTTTCTGTTCGTTTTACGGCTTAGCAAATAGCGACATTTATTTCAGGAGCAGACAAAAATGTAAAAGCTTTGCTTCTCTACCACCTGGCACTTTAGTCTATTTATATCATGATTGTACTCGTTGAGATATTATTGTTTCTGCAATAGCATGCTTACTAAAAGCTTTTCGAGATTATAAAGGTGAACGCCTTCCAAAAAAGATCCACTTCAATCCCTCGGGCTTTAGTTAAAGCATTACAGTGCATGTAATCCTTTTATAGCTACAGATCTCGAGCTGTGACTGAGTTCGATGATTGAATTTCAGCTATAGTTTGCTCACACTCGATATGCAAATCGGAAATAGTTATCACTGTACACAATATATCCCGCCATGCTTTCTGAACATCATCTCTCCTTAGCTATTACGATTTTCTCCATTACATGCGCCCCGGTTTCCTGATGGAAATAGTTACCGATCATTAATTGCACCATTATGCACTTTTTTTATGAAGCGTATATCCATTTGGCTACAAAAAAAAACAACAAATGGAAAAGGAGAAAAAAAAAAAAAACATTCTGCCTACTCTGAAGTGCTGGCTTATCTATGCTAAAGCCTGCAGGTGATCAGCCTTTACTGCGCAGGATTAGCCTTAGCGTCTGGGCAGCTAGGTGAGCTGAACTCAGCGCATGCTAATGCAGGCCCTGCAGGCAGTCTAGCGCTGGAGAACACAGAGAAAGTCGAGCACAGAGCCTACCTCAGTGCCCTCCGCTAAAACTCTCATTAACATGCCCTGCTCCAACCGCCTCGGTGCCATAAATCATACTTCTCTCCTTTACACGCTGAATACATAAACAGTACCATTCAGAGAAAGAGAGAGAGAGAAAATAAAATAAAGAGGGAAATGGAGCGACAGTGTAGAAGGAAGCCTGGTGTTTATAATCTTTAACACAGGACCCGTTGTATTGCTTGATCCGATTAGTTCAACTGTTCAAATACACCTTCTTCATCTTACACAATGTCCTATACAGTATTTGATATTATAGTATAATTATAGTATAGAAGTATATAATATTCTAAACATGAAACTTGGAAGCTGGAGAAATTTCTATCACACAGGGAAGTTTGCATTTTGAATAATAGACCACGATATAGTGGTTTAGCAGGAACCTTAACATTGGATCCAGCAATCAGTTTTGTACCTGAGCTTCCACCAACAATAGTGAACTCCATATTATCTTAAACACTTTTCCTGTCATACTGGACTTCCACCTCCTGGTACGCAGCATGGCTACAAATCAGTGCCTACTGTATCCATCTATCACATCAGCCAAATGAGGATGGGTTCTCTGTTGAGTCTGGTTCCTGTCAACGTTTCTTCCTCTTGTCATCTCAGGGAGTTTTTCCTTGCCACGTCAAGGAAACCCCTACATGCCTCCCAACCTTAACCTTATTTCCCCACTGTGGGACGAATAAAGGTATATGTGAAGCGCATATTATCTCTCAAATTACTGGACTGTAATATGGTGCTCGTTGTGATGTATGAGACTTTACAAAGTTTAACAACATAGTCCCTAGTTGTCCAGTGGTTACCATCTTGCTCAGGCCATTGTTTTGGTATTAATCTTGTCTTGAAGTCATTTTCGCAACATTGTGTTAGGAGCATCCATCGTCCTATCGTCACATACTGATCATTGACCCTAGACCCTATCCCCTGGAGACATTGGACACAAGGTGGGGTACACCCTAGACAGGGCGTCAATCCTTCACGACACACACACACACACTACACTACGGGCAATTTGGGAACTTAATCTACATGTCTTCGGATTGTGGGAGGAAACCAGAGTACCCGGAGGAAACTTGAAGCGGGAATCATCTCTGGGAGTGCGAGGCCGCAGTGCTAACCACATGCCGGCGTTGTGCGAAGTTCATTAGACAACATAAACAAATAAATAAAAGAAAAGAACATACTGTATAAATGCAGCTTGTCATGGCTCTGGAAGGTACAGGTTCTGTCTGAAAACTTATTTAGTGCTACAACACTGACACTGGAGACTCCTTCCATACACATTAAATGATCGTCGCCTTGCAGAAAATTTTAGCACAGCAAGAATTATACTAATTCACTTAGTAAATAATAGCAGGTTTAAAAAATAAAAAAAAATTGGATGCATGAGTTTATAAACCCTTGTTTTCCTTCCATATCGTGTACCTCCACTCTATAGTACATTCCTTGAAGTGGAGTTGCTATAGTAATTGAATTGGGTGACTGTGTAAAAGAATCCTGTGCAGTATAAAGCCGTCTCAGAGGACCGACTGCAATCCGCATTAAACTATTGCCAAGGTTTGTAATAGAGAGCGCGACAGCTTGGAGTGTAACCCAACACTAAACTGAAAAATTCATCAGATGTCTTATTCCCACCCTTGATTCACATTGCTGGACGGGTGTGCTCCTGTTTTTTTTAACCACGTTCAACATTTCGCGGCCGTAAAAATCCACATGTAGTGGGTATAAATAGTCCCAGTGGCTTCGATTAGTGAAACCACTGTTGCTTGCGATGGGACTGACATGATTAAACGTGTGCCAGTAAACATGACTGAGTGTTTAGAGGCACAAGGCTTATCCCTGTTTGGCCTTGCTGCAAATCAAGATAACTCCACCTTTAAAGCTCAAGGCTGGACACACAGTGTTGTTGTTTTTTTATTTTTTCTTCCCCCAGCCAGCCAAAAATGAACAATCAGGCTGGTCTGCAGCTCAAGCCGACCGCTTTGACATGATGGATTCGTCCCAAACGAGTGGCGTCTGGCAAAACTAGGTGCTAAAGGTGCATGCAGGTGGACTGACACAAGGTTGACACTGGGCAGAGCAATAAATAAAACATAAGTGTAAGTCATACATATGGATTAATGCAAGCTTGGAGCCTGCCTTCAGCACATCACCCTGGAGCTAGAGAGAGGAGCTGAATCTAAAGTAACACCGAGATGTCATTGTCATTCAGCTTCACCGTGCACTGACACATACATCAGTATATATACACACACCAGGGCTGACTATATAGTACTGCCGTAATATCCTTCCCATCCCCCTTCGCCAAAAAAAAAAAAAAGATGATGTTCCTGTAGAATAGAAATGTCATTAAGTCCACGTATATCTATCGTGTTTTTTTTAGATGATAAGCAGAAATGGGTTAATGACAGAAAAAGGTACGTGATCTAATGCTGTAAAGACATCGATCAGACAATAAAAATGAATCAGACAATGAAAAGCTAGGCTTCTGACTGCAGAAGAATCTAATCTTTGTGAAATATGGCTCATTGCAAAGGCAAGAGAGGCAATTCATCTGGGCTGAAGTGGGGCCAGTGTGTGTGTGTGTGTGTGTGTGAGTACTGGGCGAAGTCAGCACAGCTCCCACATACAGGCTCTGTCACTCTAGCTGTGGTGCAGGAAGCCACGTTTGCAAACAGAGTGTGTGAATCAATGCACACCAGTCAGATCCACAGCTGGCAGCAGCAAACACAGACATACCAAAGTCAATGCGATAAGAAAGACTAAAAATAGACTCAGGACTAGTGGAGGGTTCATTAGTATCCAATGTGTCAATGATGCATTGAAAGTCGTGCGGGGAACTCATCTGATTTTCTTTGAATGTGTGTACAGGTGTGTTTGTGTGTGTGTGTGTGTGTGTGTGACAGCTCTTCGCCATCATGTACAGTAGCAGCAACACACTGTATAAAATCACGTAAATCCTGGTCAAGCTCTTTAGTTAATGTTCATATCGAACATCAGAGTAAAGAAAAATGCTGATCTCCTGGGATATACACTACACGTATACACTCTTTAAAGTTTATGCAGAATATCCTTTAAGCAGTGGTCCTGAGGAAATGCCTTGTTAACGAGGGAGGTCAGAGGAGATGGAGCTGGTTTAAAGAAGGCTATGGTTACTCGAATAAGCACTCTTTACAACCGCGGTGAGCAGAAAAAACACACCGAAAAGCACAATACTGTATGTTGGAACTTCAAATGGATGTGCTACGACAGCAGAAGAGTTCATCAGGTTTCTGTTCTGTCAGCCAAGAACACGGACCTGAGGCTACAGCAAGCACAGCTTCCTCCAACCCAGACAGGTGAAATAAAAAAAATATATTAAAAAAAAACTGATGAGGCTTTTTCCGAATCCATTTTTCTTTTTTAGTGTTCGATTTGCAATGCATGAATGAGGAACTTTCTCTTTTGTATGTACTGTATCACAACCAGTTAGGATTATAGCATTTAAAATTCTGCTTACTTCGAACAAGGAGAAAATTGCGTTTCAATTATTAATCCAACAAAATCTAACAAATGTAAAAGAATATCAGGTTTCCAAAGGGAGACAATCAGTCTCTGGATCATCACCTGAAGTAAGAGCCACTCACCGCATTTAAACACAAAGCCTTTTCCATCATCTCTCCACCCGACTGAGCTCTAAAGCTAACATCTGTGCTGAATTCGTACCAGATTTATTTCAGACATTTATGTTTCCTATTGCTTATTAATGTCATTTTATTAGGTCATTAAAAACAGTTAAAGCTTTGCCTGCTGTCACCTGTACAGAGTCTAAACTCTCTTCTCTCTTTTGATGATGATGACGATGATGATGATGTGACAGAGCAGGTGTATGCATTACTGACATTTTGAAACACAGACGTTTTGTTTTTGTTATGATATGCACCTGTCTGAAAACTTGACCAAATCAAAATAAAATAATAATAAAAAAAAACTGCTGTGTGTTAAATTACTCTCTAATGCACCAGGATTTTTGCAGATACTGTAGAAGCCGCAGCGTAGATGGAATGTAGTCTAAATTTAACACACTTTTACGCTGCTTTGGTAAAAGACATTTGTTTTCTTAAAGCAGAAATGTGCATTACGAGGGGCGTTCAAGTCAAACCTGGACTTGGAACGCAGGACTCATGAATGAAGGTATAAAACCGATTGACATTTACAGAAGACTTTACGCCTGTCATTTTCTAAAGGAGTTCCTGGGAGGCCAGGGTTTCACACACAAATCAGGAAGTCCGATCAGGGCTTCGGCATAACTTAATGGTATCCAAGCACTGGTAAAATGCTGGGATAAGTACAGTACATTAGTGTAGCTAAGGGATTATACAGACAAGTAAAGGTAGTTTTTAATAACAACTTATAACTGTGTTGTTATTCTACACAATCAAATATTCTGGGTTTTTTTTTTTGGTTTTTTTTTCATTAAGCGTTTTACAATTTAAATTGATGCATACGGATCAAGCCATACACATTCAGCACAACCTTTAGATTTAGAACCTCTCGCAGTGGATGAAATATATGACACTCAAATCATTTTTTGTCACTGAGGCGCCGGGGGTTTTAGCGTGACAAATCAATTTAGGAAACTTTCTCTTGTGACAAATATGCATCAAATATATTCAGTTAGAAGCTCTGAGTAGCCGAGTGTATGCTGTATATAAGCGAGTGTATGCTGGGTGTAAGCCGTAGTGTGACACACTTTATTCATAAAAATTGTGTTCATTGTATTTACCGGCCACTTTAAAAGAAACGGCTGTACACCTGCTCATTCATACGACTACCCAATTCAGCAATCATGTGGCAAAACTGCAATGCATCAAATGTCACAATATACAGATTAAAAGCTTGAGATAAACATCAGAATGGGAGCATTTTTGATCTCAGAGCTCTTGATCGTGGTGGAGGTGTTAATGCAAGTCCCACATCCTGTGAGTGTGGCGTCACAGGTGTAAAATCCTTGCTGATAAGAGATTTTAGTGGAGAACAGACAGACCGGCGCGAGTGAAGAGGAAGGCTAAGTTAACTGGGGAAACCATGTTAACCATGGGGAACAGGAAAACATCACAAAACACATATCACACCTTGAAGCGGATGGGCTACAACAGGAGAAAATGACAAAAACAGGCTACGGTGGGGACTCAAAGAGGACAGATTGGTAAAATAAAAAAATATCACCCTTGTTTTTACTTAAAGGGCAGAACAACAAGCACATGCATACACTCATTAACCATAATATTAAAAACATTAACATTATAATCACTGAGGTTTTGGGTTCCCCGTGTGCCACGAGGGCAGCTCTGGCCCTTCGGAGCGTGACTCCACAGGAGTGTGCTGTAGTGTCTGGCACCAGGATGTTGGCATCTTTTGGGTGCTGGGGGTTGCGAGGTAATGTCTCCCATGAGCTTTCCATGGGTTCTCGATCAGATTGGAATCTGGGGAGTTTGCAGTCTTGGGCTCAGTGGGTGGGCTGTGATGCATTGGATGTTCTGGTGCCTTTCTACAGTGGCCAGCACTGATTGTACAGGCTGGCTGGCCTTTGGTCACTGTGGGCTTGGGTGATTACCCTTATATAAGGGATAATCAGTGCTAATGTGGTCATGCTGATCGGTGTATACCGCCAGTCAAAATTTTCAAATAATTTAGAATTTAAATATTTTTAGAATAACATTAATGCTTAACTGCTATGTAATAGAACATGTGGTGTTACGTAGTGAGAAGAAAATATAAGCAAAATGTAATTCTGAATACTATTCCTGATGAAGCAACCTCTTGGGCACTGTTCCTCCAACACACCGAGCACTTCTCTGCTTCTCATAAGCTCGGAATGAAAATTATATATATATATATTTTTTTATTATTAAAACTACTTCTTACAATATTTGGGAATTAACGTGTTCATTTGTAAGTTTTAAATTTATTCATACTTGTCTTAGAAGCAATTTTAACCCTAATCTTTGTCAAATGTATTAAAAACAATGGAAATATGTCCAGTAAGAATCTACACTTTATGTAATTTTGAGATTACACCCCATGTTGGCATGATTACATCACACAATTCCTGCAGGTTTTTTGGTTGCACTTTAATGCTGAAAATCTCCTGTTACACCTCATCCCAAAGGTGTTCTACTGTACATGTAGGTACAGTCGGATCTGGTAACTGGGAAGGCCACTGCAGAACACTGATCTCATTGTCATGTTTATAGAAGCAGGTTGAGAGTTTTGCTTTGTAAATGGGTGTAATATCACATGTGAAGTAGCCACTCAGAGTTGGGTGAACTCTGGCCATAAAAGGGTGCATATGGTCAGCAGCCTAATGCCGTGGCATTCAAGTGATGATCGATTAGTATTAACGAGCTGATGCGTGCCAAGTAGCCATTTCCATAACCATTACACCAACTCCACCAGCCTGGACCTTTGACGCAAGGCAGGTTGAGTCCATGGATTCACACTTTCCGTGCCAAATCCTGACCTAACCATCTGTGTGCATCAGTGGAAATCAAGACTCATTAGACAAGGCTATGAGCCTGTCCCTATCACAGCCTCAGCTTAAATGGAGCACAGCGTGGCCAATCCACCACATGGTCTGACGTTTCAATATGCTTTTCAGTTCACCACAATTGTACAGAGTGGTTTATCTGAGTTACTTTCTCTCACCTGTTTCACAGTTGACCTCTCTCATCAGCAATCTGTAGAACTGCTGTTCTCTGGATTTTTATTATTATTATAATTATTATTATTATTCTTTTTGTTGAGTGTTGTGTGTGAAAATCCCAGGATCAGCAGTTATAGCCACTATAGTACTATGTGTACGGTTGCAAGGCCAATTCTTGTGATTTTGCGATATACTAAACGCATTTAGGTTTGACATGGAAAGATGAAAGTGAGTCAATGGAGCAGAATGTCAGCTTCATTTCTGATATTTACACATAGATGCCGCTCAGAGATATTCATTGGGCAAACAACCAATCTAGCAGGGGCGACGTGACGCACCTGGCAGTCGGATGTTCCAATATTTTTGTATGTATTTTGTATAGATTTTTTATATTTCTATTTTTTGACCTCAAACACAAATATGATCAGTGCAGAGTAAAATAAGCAAGAGGGAAAAAAACAAAGAAACAAAGCAAGGAAGACAGAAAGAAAGAATTGGCCACGTTATTCCAATACTTTTGGATGTCTACAGTCCATCTATACACAGTCACATCCATGCATACAGTACCATGCTTACTCACAGCAGCCATCTGTCAAGGCTTTCAGCACCTCCCTGCTAACACACTGCCTCTTTTTGTGTCGCACAACTAGTTCAAGTTTCCAGCTCGGGCACAGGAACCCCAGTGTACATGCTCATGTAATGCTTTTCTGTACATATTTACACAGCCCTACACTGCACCACACCTTACCATCATCCACGAAGACCTCTACCACACATATTTGCAAACTGTAGGAATTAGCAACATGAAAACGATTTGATAGTTTCGGCTCTAATATTTTTTATTTTATTATTTGTGAATTACTTATGAGTTTCCGTGATGCACAATACCAAATGAGCTGAGAGGCCTGTACATGACATGTTTCTCTGGAAGACAAATTATTCTGACTCTGTTCAGTGCTCCTCTAATGGGGCGAAGGATTCGCACATTAGGATTCCTGGCTAGCGAATGAACTCGAATATACTGACTTGTAGGTGAAACACTGGTTCTTTTACTGGTACATAATTTTTTGACATCGCTTTTCAATATTCTTTGTCCATCTGTCAACAAGCTTTTGTATTTCCTCATTAAAAACGTGTTAGGCTGAGCTGCGAGCCACGAATGCACCGCTGACTTCACTTCTTCATCAGAAGTGACTCTTCGTCCTTACCGGAGTTGGGTATAACTGTAATCTAATTACTTTTCCTGATAACACAGTAATGTAACGCATTACATTTTAAATGCATGTAATTTGATTACAGTTACAGTACCAATGTCCATAACGTTACATTACTAGCGTTACGAATGTGTTTCAAAATTAAGCAAAATGCAAATGCAAAATGACACGAGGTGAGGTAATTTTATTTAGAAAAAAACGGGGAAGGAGAAGGGTTAAAGGAGGGAGGAAGGGAAAAAAGAGGAGGATTTTTTAATGTGGAGAAAGTCCGAGATCCATTAACATTAATTATCACCTGACGGCCTCGCCCCTTCGCGCACCTGCAGAAGGGGGGGGACGCCTAAGTAGGGAGCCTACGGAGTGACCGAGGAGCGGCAACAGATTCGATCCGAATTTTGTTTGCAGATACCCGAACACTGTTTATGTTATTCCGTAACACCCTCAGATCACAAAAAAAAAAACATCTCTGCATGCTGCTCTTCTGTTTTGCCTATCACAAGGGAGCGCATCCATTTTTTCTCGCACCGCAGTTAAAAATGAACTGATGTATCATTCACACCTGCATACAGTAGATGCCTGTGACTGGGGAGACAGTAGTCTTGAACAGAAAGTGCCGCCAACACAAGTTTTAATATAACCGGAGTGCAGGTAATTTTTGACTCACCCTTGTATTAAGAATGCAGATTATTCACAGACAAGTTTGACGTTTGCAACGTTAAGCCATATGGGAAGCACATGCCAGCACAATATCAGCTTTTTACCAACCTGGAGCTTCTTGATGTTAACTGAGGTACCCAGTGAAGATTCTGATGGCTCATAAGAGCAGATATTCAGCTTTCTGAAATTGCTTCACAGAGCAATCAAAATGGCTTTAACTGAGCTATTCTTTTTTTTTTTTACTTTTTTTTTCTTTTCTTAACACTGCATTTTCATCGTCTACCCAATTCATTCATCCTCATTCCTCGGGGCTCCCAGCAGCTGCCTTATGAAATAGTTCATTTCCTATTTAACGGCAGCGGTGGCATAATCACACTAGAATGCCCATATAAGCACAGCTCTAACCTTGGATTTGTGAAGTGCAATGGGCTACACATGTGCACTTAATCATTTTCCAAACCTTCGTTTTTTAGCCTGTGAGGAACGCACTCAAAAAATGAACAGAAGGAGGATAGTAAAGACCTTAAAGTCCAACACTTGACATGTGGACATGACGATCCATCATTCTGCCATTTATATTTGGCTCTCATTTAAGGGCAGATGGCAAGATTAGCACTTTCAGTGCCGCTCCAGAGGGGAGGTGGGCGGAAGAAAAGGAGGAGGAGGGGCTTCTCTGTCGAAAACGTTCCTTTTTCCCAATCAATATGGTGCTTTTCACTAAAAGAAAAAAATTCAATGTTCTCGAGCAATTACAACAGCCATCAAAAGACGCACTTATGTAGGCAGAAAGGTGCAATTATACTGCAAAATGCAATTCTGCTTTCTTCACATGCTGTGGTGTATTTCGTACAATTATTTTAATTGCTTTGAAGAAATTTGGTATACTGTACGTGCCCCATCAAATCAAGTCAGATTTTAAGTCGCACAGGTCAGTTTCGCACTCTTGCCAATAGCCAATGGTCAACAATTAAAAATTTTTGGCCATAATTAGTTAATAAATACCGTATCTTCCTGATCCATCACAAGAACTACGAAATTTTATTCCTAATTTTTGCTTTAAAGCACTATAATGATCCATACCCAAGATGGTTACTCCAGAAAAACATGATTTTTATTTCCTATTACCCCAATATTTTTAGGGAACCTTTGTGTCAAAATAAGACTGAAGGTTCACTCTTTCTTACTACTTCACAAAATCGTTTTGTTCCTGGTAAACAAACTTGACCTGTCCATATCTCAGCAACCGGACGTGATACACTAATAAGCCAAGTGTCATAATGGAGCTTACTGAACCAGGAATCTGACAATATCCATACACCCTAATACCTGATTTGATGTCATACCTGTAGGTCACATCTCAGGTGAACCAACCTCTATTACCACATTACCACTTTTTGTTTATTCGAAGCTGCCATGACAACGGTGCGATGCTAATGCAGTTCATGAATAGCACGGAATAACAGCCCTTTACTTGCTGACTAAAGGACCTTGAAAGCAATCCTTGCCGTTTTGAAGATCTAATTACAGCACGGCATTAGGAGACCAGATACGTTATTGCATTATTATGCATGCATGCGCTGTTTTGAATTGGCCATCTGGTAGAACCTGACGCCTCCTGAGATGAAAGACGCTGCCTTTTGATTTTCGTTTGATTTACTGTTGTTAGTTGGTTGCAAATCTGTCTTGCCATGTGTGCTATGTTTTGCCAAAGGTAAAACTGTAAGAACTTGAACAGCCTGCAGAGAAGACTATAACCCTACCGAACACCCTTGAGATGAATAGGTACACCATCTCCAAGCCACTAGTGATGGGTCGTTCATGAATGATTCGTTCTTTTTCTACTGGGCACGCATGCGCAAATCATCGCAAAACCTCCGTAGGTTATGTACAGGAAACAGGATTCTTCCTCAATGACTCTTCTACTCCGAGTCGTTCCTTCCTTTGTCATGTGACTCCCATAGACGCTATGCGGTGCAATAGATTCAAAAGAACGAACGACTCAGACTGGAAGATATGAGAGGTGAGCTACTCATTCTGTTTATTATAATATGTCCTTAGCTGCATTGTAGTATTTTCATTACTGGAACTATAGCCAAAATGTGTGTATGTAGATGTATTGGGAGTCTTTTTATTGAAAATGCAACATTTTATTTTATTTCTGATCACAAGAACGAAATGAACTAAATGACTCAAAAAAAGATTGAAACTTCCCATCACTACAAGCCATATATACTGTATATATTTACAAGAGTGAGTATATTAAAACCTTTGTCGGCCGCACTGTCTTATCAGTGCATTCCGTTCAAGGCTACTGACTCCCCAGCCACTGCTATGCAGGTGTGAACCTGTTACATCAGTTCAGGAGTATTTGAATATCTGCAAACAAAATGTGGACCGATAACCTAAGGAAGGTGAAAGTTTCTCAAAAAGAATCATTACTGGTGGCGAGACATAGAGATTACTAGCCTGAGAGGAAATTGAGTATGGAATGGAAACATCCTCAATCACCAATCAAGAAAAAGTTCAAAAGTCAACCACAGCTGGAAAATTGATGCTTACAGTTTCCAGGAATTCTCTAGGACCATGGAACATTATCAGGAAAAATGTTCAACATTCAACAGTCCGGACCTTGCTCCGTCAGACTTTAACCAGATTTGTGTTTTCTTTCTAAATCAATCAGCAGACGTGGTTAATAGATCATGTTTTTATCACATCTAAATGGATACGGATAGACTGAAATCGTAATAAAAAAATCTCAATAAACTGCGGTGACAAGCTGTCATATATGTAACCATGTACAGTACCTAGTACCATGCCCGGTTATTTTGCAGGTAAACATGTAATATACTGTACAGTAAATGTGTCAAAACACTGGACAAAATCAATAAGGCAAACAACCATATATTCATGCAATAAAGCAAATGCTTGTCATGAGCTATCTCAGTACAGATACCACTTTTGAAGCCTATTCAAATAAAATTATGGGACTGGCAGCAAACTGGATGTTTAAGGAATATATCCACAGTCTTTTTTACTTCAACAATATCGCTTTGGTAAATCGCAAACTGGAACAAAAATCCTTTCTTTAAAAGCAGATCTCTCGAAAATAATCAGAGACAAGCAGACCTATTATTAAACGAATAAGACGAGCTGAATGACCAGTCATAGCTGTCCTTTTCTGAGGTTCATTTCCTCCTAATCATACACATTTCCTCCGTCACTAAATCTCAGGCATTTCTACAAGAGTGGCCAGTGACTAAGAACTGACATAAACTGTTCTCACTTCATAATCACAAGACAACCATTCAAAATAATAGCAGCTTGCTTTCTGTCAGAATGATACAGGCCTGGCTTTCAGTATTTACTGAGAACAACTGAGCACAGCTTTTAGCACTCAATCCGCCAAGACAAACACAGTCTTGAGCCCAGTTGTGATGAACAGAGGAGACAAGTGATGATGATTCTTGCATTTTTTCCCAATGACTTCCAAACACAGAAGAATAAACAGAAGAAAAGATCAGGTTTGCCTGGATTCCAATTTGTTAGATTTAGTTTCATAATTTTTTTTTTTTTTTTTTTAATAAACTGCATGACAGTTTAATTTACTTTTATTTGTATGCAGAAAGGAAACATAAAACCTCTGAAGCAAGACTAAATGCTATAATGAATACTTTCTTTTCTTGTACTTACTTTAACATTTCAACAATGTAAAATGTCACGATGATTTACACTCGAGTGAAAACTAATTTATTGCTCCCTCAAAATCCCACAGAGTTCCATAAGAATCGTCAATCTACTGTATATATGTTGTTACTAATACTACCACTACTGCTCCTCATAACATCATAATAATATAATCATCACCATAATCATAATCATAATCATCATCATCATAAGAACACCGACAAAGTTATTGTTCGTTTAAGTGTCTACCTCCCACTGTCTACTGCTTTTTATATGTGGTCTGCACTTTTTAAGGAACCAAAAGTAATCGGACAATTAGTTGCTCTGCTTTTCTCTAACCAAGTGTGTGTTATCCCTTTATTATTGCATTTACATATAAGCAGATCGAAGGTCTAGTTTTGCATTTGCATTTTTAATCTGTTCTGCCATCATTAGCCGAAAAAAAAAAAGAAACCCATAAAAAAGACAAGAAAAACATAAGTTGTGGCCAAATCAATGATCTGGTACATAGTTAAAAAGAAAGAACATTTTGGTGAGCTTAGGAACACCAAAACGCCTGTTTTTTATTTCCCTGGTCCAAAAAATAAATAAAAGCTCCACAACAGCTGGCCAAGAAAATCAAGAACATATTCCGGCAAGAAGTAGTTGTAGCTAAGTCAAAGTCAACCGTCAATAAAAGACTTCACAAAAGTAAATAATAATAATAATAATAATAATAATAATAATAATAATAATAATAATAATAATAAAAGCAGCACTGACAGCCCTGCACAACATCAGAATGAAGGGAAGAGAACAGGATAAAGAAGAGGAGAAATTGCTTATGATTCCAAGAATACCAATTCATCTTATGGCAATATAACATTATCAAATCAAATTAAGTCTGAAGGTCGGCTAGTATGTGCACTCACACACTTCAGTATTTAATTCCAATATTCTCTGGTGGTCAGCTAAACTAACAGTACATTTTTCAATGTCCAAATATTAACCTGCCTAATTTTATATATACATATAGAGCATCCTTAACATACCTATAGCATCAAACATCTGTGTTTGCTTAAAATGTGTTTAGAAGTGTATCACGTAAAATAAAAAAAAAGGAATGCATGCTGTGGTGGTTTTAATCAATATTAAACAATATTCAATACACAATATAGAAGGTCAGGTGAGGGTTAGGGGTAGCTCAGAGGGTTAAGGCATTGGACTATGGTTTGGAAGGTTCCAGGTTCAAATCCCAC
>JAOVVB010000008.1:4538882-4552034 GCA_028570985.1 Heterobranchus longifilis | reverse complement strand
ATTTAAGTGTGACAAACATGCAAAAGAATAAGAAATCAGGAAGGGGGCAAATAGTTTTTCACACCACTGTATATGCACTATAGTTTAGACACAGCGTTGCACATACAGATCATTCTTGTTTTACTTAAGAAAAACAGGAAACAAAGAAACAAGTACATCTAAGCCTTTACACCATGCATTAACAGTGGCTTACCTCGTATGACCAGACACACTGGGTTCCCCCGAATCGGCGCACGCAGCGGCCCACCTCTACATCCTCATGCGTCGTGTACATCTCCCTCAGACATGTCCCAATGTGCGGCACCATCATACGCAGCACCTCGCGGCTGAAAATCATACCCGGGCCACCCATGCAAAAATTCTCTCCAGGCTCCAATGCCAGCTTGCCCAGTTCTTCTGTGGTTCCTAGACCTGTCTGACCCAGGTACAGAGGCTTACTGCTGTTGAGCGAGCGCAAGAAGAGCTCCAGCTTTTCACCTAAGATAGATAGAGAGGCGGTTGGGGAAAAAAAATATATGAGGGGAGTGATATTATTACATTCGGGTTATTTTAGGGCATGTAAACATTAGCTGTTGAAGAAAATTCACCGTTTTACAGCTTGGAGCTTTTTTTATGAAGCCAATATGTGATGGTTTGCCACCTCAGTGTTTATATGACAGGGTCAGTAAAAGGAGCACACATTTCATCTGGAACTGCTCCATGCTTTCAGTGTTTATTCAATGAATTCAAACAAATATAATTCACACTTTGCTTACAAAATTTCTGTGGTTAGAGACTCTTTCTTAGAGTTTGAGAAGATTTCTGTGATTTTTTTATTAGAAGCACCACCAATAAAAAGCAACGAGGATTAGCACAAAGCTTCTAAAAACTATAAAGCATATTACTCCAATTCGTCAAACAGAGCATTCCATTACATTTTACTTAGGAAAATGTAATATCACCGTTGATTAAACATGTTCATGAAAATGTGATCTTGGAGAACAAACTACACTATAGTAGGACAGTAGTAATGAGAAGCACAATTTATCCTCCTCAAATAGATGACATTTTTTTCAAGTCATCATGGCAATCCTCGGCCTACTGACTTCATTTTTCGTAGGTCACTGTTCATTTGTGAAAACATGACAAATAATGACATTACGCTACAAACTTTATGCTTGAAACAAATTAAATAAATAAATAAACAAGGACCGGCCCCACATCACATAAAAAAATAACACAGTATGAGACTAGTCTATAATATAGCTGTGATGCACTTGAACGTCTATTACAAAAGTATAATAAATATTCATTCAAAACTAATTTTTTCCATGGCTGAATGTAATGCTGCGTTTTATCCTACTGCGTGGACAAATAATGGTTTTATTCAAGAGATTTCCCTGAAAGGTGAGCCTCCTATATTCCGCTTATCATCTCTTAATCATCTTTGCAGGTCTTTCAGAGATTGCCTATAGCTCACACTAAGATTTACACTCCGCCTGAAAGGAAATAGTAAAAGTAAATATACTGCCTGTACTGGTGGCAGCAGCTGGGTAATAATTCAAAGCGTGAACATTCATTAAAAGGTTCTGTAGGGAAGCTGCCATTCCGTAATTGCACGCTAGGCACTAAAAGCCCAGGACACACCCCTTCCCATAACCCAGGAGGTGGCTTCTTCACCTCGGACGTAGACGTCATCGTCCGCCCTCATGAACCACTCGTATTTGTCCAGGTAATGATCGTGCATGTATTTCAACATCATGAAGGACTTCTTCTGCGGCGGGTACGAATCGTCCACACCTGGCAGAGAGACCACCGGGAGAGGGAATGGAAGTGGGATAGAGTCAGAGCCGTGGCTGGAGAAGAACTCCACCTTTCCCGGGATGCTCGGCGCCCAAGTCTTATATGCGGCCACTGCTCTTGAGTCCAGGTACTTTTTGGCGGTCATGACTCCGACGTAGAGAAAATGCTTAGGTCCTGCGTGGTCCATACTTTGGTCCTCATCCTCTTCTTCGTAGCTTCTTTCTCTACTGGAGGATGGCTTGCGCTGGCTTTCGGGCCAGGCGTCATCGCTTATGGGCGTTCTTATGATTTCCCCAGAAACTTTGCCCAGACTGTAGGGTGAGCACTTTTTGAGCTCAGTGACCCGGGGCACCAGGAGCCAGGACGCTGCAGTGAACCCGAGCAGAAGCCCGACTATCACATTCGTCCATGCTTTTCTAGACCTTAATGCCATGGTCAAATCAGCACAAGAGACAAACAACACAAGCGGAAGGTGTATTGCTGGGGAACACCGCAATGGAACACAGTGATGCGACCTTTGACGCGCCCGGACATCCTCAAGACATCAGCGAAATCAGCGAGTGTCCCCTCAACTCCGTCCAGCCTCGCTCCCCTGCTATTGCCTTTACATTCTAGTGTCTTTCCTGGACGCGGAGTGTCCTGCTCGACACGGAGACTGAACGCCGCGTAAACTCTTCATCGTCTCCGACAATCACGCCGCTTCCTTCACCGTTTCCTAGGAAGTGCACGCTACTTCCTTTCCCGCGAAGACTTCCGAACTGCCATGGTGATGAATGATCTCAAAGCTCCGTTCGAAACAAATGAACGTCAGTTCCACACTTTGGTTAGTTCTGTGATTACAGCCGAGCCACCGCGCGCTACCTACTCTACGCTCCCGCGTCCTCTTGCTGACTCGCCATGTTGTTTACTATTTTCTACGCTAAATAACTTCGCTCGGGGTTTTTTTTTCTGACTTTTCCGCCAGCCTCGTCCCGACTGCAGCAGCCCGAAGCCCCGAGCCCGGCTGTGAAAGTAAAGCGAGTTCTCTCTCTATCTCTCTCTCTCTCTCTCTCTTTCCGCTGGGCGGAGCGTCTTCCCAAAATAACGGGCAGCTTCAAGGAAATCTAATGGAGCGCTCCACATCACACACACACACACACACACACACACGTACATATGCCGACGTGCTAACGGTTTAGCGCTGTCAATTGGTTGGTTCTACAAAGAATTCTGTGATTCATACAGCGCCTTCCTCACACACACACACACACACACACACACTGGTGTTATAGTGTTATGACAAGTGACGTACTGTATATATACCAGACCAAGAAGAAAAAAAAATAATAATAAACTAAAGAATAAGCTTCTTTATTTCCCTGACAGGGTTTGACCTGACGCCTCATTTCCCTTACTTCATGGACTGAAGTTCTTTTAAGACACTAAGCTCACCTTAAAGCTCATGAGAACTTCTTTTGTCCGTTTGAACACGACAAACTACACTGTAAACCCAGAACATAACCACACACTTTATAACATCCCACGCTTAGCCTCCACCCTGTCTAATACAAAAGCTCTTCAGTTTGCCTCTATGCAGTTCTCTTCTTCACCAAACCAAAAGAGAAAAATCTATCTCTGTCTGACCAGAAACCAGCTGACAAAACACAAGCTGAGCTGGTCAAGATGGAAGACCATTACCACACAGTGGGCACGCTGACTAGCCCTCAGATGACATCTGCTGAAGATTTATTTATTTATTTTTTTTAATTTAAGAGGCCTTTACTGTAGGTCACTGTTACAAAATAAGATATTGGCAATCATTCAGTGGAGATGACCTGAAGATGATGGTACAGTATAACGCATGAATACTCCATGTATTCATGTCATATACAAGGTAGTATCGAAAAGTTTAGAGATTCGCACACCACAGATTTAGTCACTTTCGCCGTACGCCCTCCCTAAGACACCTTAAAACCTGACAGTAGAATTTGCTATTGTCGGTCTGGGGATGAATTCTCGATGCACAATGCGGCAAATGTTGAAAAAGACAATGAGCATGCACTTGGTCATGGAGATGATGGGTTCTTTCACTTTAAAGACTGTTGCTTCATCTCAGGTGCGCCAATGTTTCGTCACCGGTAATGATCTTCAACATGAAGAACAGGTCATCGACAGCATGCTGATGGAGTTCATGGCAGACTTTGAAACGATGTTCCTTCTGCTTTCCAACAACATGGCACATGTTCAAATCACATGTGAGGATTTCCTAGACTGTGTGTGAGAACTGTTGTGGATTGTTCTCTAACGTTCATCATGCACAAGTCATGCACAATTTCGGGGACTGAGCTCATTGAAGGTCTTCCTGATCTCTTGTTGACTTCTAGTGATGTTTTTCTGGACACATGCCACTCAAAACACCTCAAACAACTTCATGCAGAATTTTACATTCTCTCTCTTTGTTATCCATGATCAAACAGCAGATGTGGTCCAAAAAGCACCAGTTGCACAGCTCCTGATGTATACAGGATCATGTCTTCTGGCACACTGACTTATGTGCTCTCTGTGCATGCTGCCTTATGCGGCCATCTGTTGGTGTGTTACAAAATAGTCTCCAAACTTTTTGATACCTCCCAGTCTATTATACGTTCATCCCTCCAAACACACAACGGTCATACACACAACATATTTTTACACTATTAAACTAATCTGTGGGAGAACCTTTGAATCTATGTACTGTATAATGGTGTACCCCGCCTAGTGTCTCCTAGGATAGGCGCCAGACATTTGAATATTTGAATCTTAAAACCGGAGTACCCAAAGGAAACCCACTAAGCATGTGGAGAACATGCAAACTTCACACACACAATCGAACCCAGACCCTGGAGGTACAAAGCAACAGTGCTAACCAATAAGCCACCGTACAGCATGCTTATATTGTAATCCTATTTTATTTTGGTAACTTATAAATAACTAAATATAGTACATTTTCAGCCTAAATGTTTTATATATTTTTTTTTTTCCAAAAAAAAAACTTACATTATGTTATTGTAAAAATCTATTTTTATTTAATTGTACTCTCTAGTGTAATGTATTTAATCAAAGTCCCATTTGTGCCATTTGGGCAACTATTTTCGGTTTCTTTATTACTTGAATAATTTTGACAATAAATGGTTGAGATTTTCATATTTGTTTGCTGTTGAGTTTTCTTGAAAACTGCTTGTCTGCAACATAGCATTAGAAGCTTTCCTTTGGAAACTGTTTCCTTTGAACCAACAACTGCCAGACCAGATAGCAAAGCTGTCTAACAACTTAACCACTTGTCAGTTTAATCATCGTTCAACACAAGGGTTTGCCTTTAGAAAAGGTTTTGCCTTAAACACCTGTACTATATATAAGGTTTAAAGTGTGACACTTAATATTGACCCTGTGTATTTTCACCTGAGCATTTCAAAACTATGAAATAGCACATATTAAATTAGGTATTTAAGTAACAGCAACAACATGGCAAGAACAATAGTGTCAAGTGCATTTACAAAACCCAACTCCCAACTGAAACTGGCACTCATGAAGACCATTCCAGCAAAGCAAGACCAAAACCTCTTACCTCTGTTGCAGAGGAACAGTTCATTTGTTATCATCCTTGCACCTTAGATTAGAGCCGTTATAAAGGCTTTACATAGGATAAGTAGCAGACACATCTCAGTATCAACTGTTAAGGAGATTATTGCATCATTTGGATGCCTTCTGCATTGATTCAATGTAGAAAGAAATCAAAATCAGAAAAAAGCCCATGAAATTGGTAGTGTATTCACTGGTGATTTCTTTATATCTTGCATTGAAACATTGTAAAAGGAGATCTTAAGCTTTTTCTAAAGGTGCCCTGTGAAGTGACAGAAAAACGTGTCCCACTTTAGCAGTGCTCACCCTATAGGGTTAGGGTACCTGAGACAGTTATTAGTATATCTATATGCCTGTGGATTCCACAGGCCATGCAAACAAAAAAAAATCCTTCCCTTCCTTTTAAAACTGTTAAAGCTCTGTTCTCATCTTTCACAATCCTAGGTATGCCACATGCTGTTGATGGGCACTGATTCCCAAGATTTTAATGATAGGAAACGTAGCATCACTGTGAGGAGAAGAGTGGAACTGATTTCCAGGGGGACCTATGGGCAGAGTGTGTTTCCAGACAACCTGGGTATGATTTGCACATGTGGAACACCTTCGGAAATATAACAAATTTTAAAATGTTTTTTATTAGTTTACATATGGTTTGTGCTAGTTGCTGGTTTCACAACCTGTGCACATGATCCACAATAAATATTGCTTTTCCTCACTTTTGAAGCTGCTCAAGCTCTGTACTCTTCTCTCACAGTCACAGACATGCCACATGCTGTTTATAGACACCAATTCCCACGATTTTAATGATCAGAAACAAGGCATCACTGTGAGGGGAATAGTGAAACTGATTTCCCATGGACCCTAGGAAAAGTGTGCTTCCAGAGAACCTGGTTATTATTTTCAAGAGATGAGAAGATAGCTCAGGTTCTTACTTGCTTAAGCACTGCAGAATGTAGCACCCAATTTATCCTTATACTCATAAAATAAGTTATGAAGATAATTAGCTAATGATTTAGAATACAAAGCCTGGTGTGTCACTGCTGATTACTCAATGAATTCTACCATATACGCCAATAGAACCAAAATTTGGTATTATAATAAACATTTAAAACAGTTTTTTCATTTTCGAAATTAAGCACACACAATTAGAAGGTAATTATGATCTGACAAATTGTTTTTCAGGAGTTCATTATGTGCTCAAAGTGGTGGCAATTTGACGCTGGTGAATTTAGCTTGGATGCTTGAAAGCTGGCAACTCCTAGTCAGTGTTGTGATAATGGAGAGGAACAGCTGGTCTGAATACAAAATGCTGCTAAACATTTCTTCCTCTCTCCCTTCCATCTGTCTAACATCGAGCTAGACATTTTGTGATGACACATATTGTCCTACGTAACTTAGTGACCCAGGCCCTCTAGTGGTTAGAATCTCTGATCTTGGCATTTCAGTTTACCCAAATGAGCTCAGTAATCACTAGAATTACATTTGTTAGGGCAATGGTTCCCAACCCTGGTCCTGGAGGACCCCCTGCCTTGCACATTTTAGTGCCTTTCACTGCTTCTAGTCAGAAAAGGCTGTTAATTAGCAGATTAGTTAAATCAGGTGTGCTGGGAGCTGAGAAAACAAAAAATGTGCAAGGCAGGGGTTCCTCCAGGACCAGTGTTGGGAACCACTGTGTTAGGGCATGAAAAGTACCAGATTAGGCACCTCAGTGACATCCAGGTGATGTGACCAAGTACTAAATTTGAGCTCTAAAAAACAGTTACCTTAAGAAAATATTTCCTTATTTTAATTTTGAACAGAGCTGAAATGTACATTGCTTATACTGTACCACTTGTTGGGATTCATATTGAATTTAGAAAAATATTACTTTAATTTTAATATAATAATATTAATAATATTACTAATTAATAATAATAATAATAATATTTAAGTAGAAACATTCTGGGCTACAAATCCAATAATTTTCTAGAAATTTTAAATAACGACTCAAATTTATTTTAATGTCTCCGTGACTTGAAAACAAGGGATAAAGGCAGAGCATGTCCATGGCATGCTTACAGTGTGTGAGTTTTCTCTTTTTCCCCCCACATGCGTTCCTTAAACCATGCCATGGGATAGATAGGGTTACGCACACATGCCACTGACACCTGCTTCTTCATTAATAAGCTATGAGGGCAATGAGCCTGAGTCAAAAGAAGTTCATGTTAGCTGCGATATACAGTAAACATGGACATTACTGTTCTCCCCAACAATAATCATCCAGAGAAATTCCTTCAACTTGATGTGGGGATGCTACCAGCCACACACGGAATGTTCCAGATAGGAGCAGCACTTTCTGGACAGAGGCAGTGGCACAACAGGGTATACTCACAGGTAGGGGAGCTCTTGAACACTCTGAGTGGAACATAAGGTTAGGCTGTACAGAGCTGGATAATAAATGGGTAAAATTTTGGTTGATTTCAATATTTTTTTACAGTTGTTAAAAAATTATTTGGTCACCCTTTTGTTAGAAAGTTCTAGTAAAAAAGGGAAGAAAGAAACATCTGATTATCTTAGACTTTCACAGAAGAGTATAATTTTATTAGGGTATTTAAAAATATCTTTAAGATTTCAGTATTTTAGAAATGTCCCTAAATGTACATTTGGGCCGGTTTGCATTTCATGTTTTGTCTTTGTGCTTGAATGTTATTTTGTCTGTATTTTGCACTTTGTACCAATTTTTTTCCCCCACTTATGTTTCTCACCTAAAAATTCTTCTTCTGGTGTTTTTTCCTAAATCGTATTTTCCCCCCAGACGTTCATACTGATTTTATATTTTAACCTACATTTAGATTTTTTTACTAGTCTTTTTTACATAAATTTTATTTTCCAGTGATCTTTGTTATTTTTCCAGTGATCATTGTACCTAAATTGATTTTTACAGTCGTATGCAAAAGTTTGGGCACCCCTTGATAAATAACAAATTTTGGTGATTTTTTTTAATTGAAAAGATGTTACCACAGTCTTTCTTGGAAATGGAAAAAATGCACAATATTTTTAGCAAATACTGATGCATAGTTACTTTTTATGCCATAAACAAAAAAATAAAATAAAAACATAAATATGGCACTGAATATTCCAATATATATTTTTACTGGTGTTTTTTAAAAATGCTATGTTTATTGAACTGTTTACTTAAATTTTACTCTTTGTCCTTAAATGTGAATTTTCTACTGAAATTTATCACAAATGTTTTATTTTTCCAGTAGTCTTTTTTATAGAAATTTTTATTTTCCATTGATCTTTGCTTTTATTTTTCCACTTGTAATTCTATATACCTAAATGTTCTTTTCTACTGGAGTTTGTTATAAAAATGTTTTTTCCACTTATCTTGGTGCATAAACTATTATTTTGATTATGATTATGATAATAATTATTGTTGTTATTGTTGTGATTTTGCATATCCTAATGTTTTTTTCTTGGTTTTATTCCATACCATACTGTCCAAAAATCTTGAGTCAACCCCATTTCTTCATATTATTTTTTTTCCAAAGAGCCAGACTTGAGTAGTTCTCCAGGCTTCCTGAAGGATCTTTTTGGCTCTCTGAACCTGACTAGTTTCAGAGGAATGTTTTTGTTTGTTATGCTGCACAGTGACCTATGAATATTTCAAGCATAAAAAAATCTATCTAACTTAAACCATGAACCAGTGGGCAGCAAGTGCAGACGTGTCTGTCACAGTAAAACATTTTTCTTTAAATTTAATCTACATAATTGAATTTACTGTAATATTAATAAATGAAGGTGGGGCAAGACTTTTTCATAGTACTGTACATTGTATGTCCTTGTATCTATATTTTACTTTTTCCCTGGTTAGTTTTTTTTGTCAAATAAATGACTAGTCCTTGTACCCAAAGCTTTTTTTCCCCACTGATCAAAATTTTTATGTTTATGCATAATGTAGGGTTTTATAGTAAGCTTCTTGCTTTTGTTCTGATATTATATCTATTTTTAAACGAATCTCCCACTTGTCGCCTCTAAAGAGACGTGAACTAACATGAGCTTCTATCTAAGCGGTCTCCATCATATTCATATTTCAGCATTAAGTGAAACAGCATATTCTGTTTCCTATGTAAACTTTTAACAAAGTAAGTTCATGTTACAGAAAAAGCTCAGTGTAAAAATTTAATTCAATCTCCATTTATATTGCTGAAGGCTTTTATCATTTATGTATATGACTATTTATACATTAATAAAGGGATCATCTATCCTAGTAGTACATACAGTATACTGTATTATCCCTCATAGTCCTCATCCACTCCCTTTCATCATTATTTATTCAACACAATTATTTGTTTGACAAATTCATGGGCTTCAGCCTTAATGTCTATTCTGCATTCTTACTTCAGGGAGAGCAGAGAGGAAGGAAGGAGGCAGAAAGACCACCATCACCAGAGGGCAGCCCTGACTTCAGAGACAGAGAGCTGGAACAGCACATCACACCACTCACTCTGAAACCGAAGATCAAGCAAAACCCCCTCTATGTGGATTTAAGGACTGTCAACATGGAGGAGAACCAGAGATCGAAACCATCCTGGACCATTGAGGACTATGACAGACATTCTCTGCATGGCAACCTCACCAGTTATCTACAGGTACACAATGATATTATTTGTATTATCACTTAAAAACAGTATTGAATAAGAAATAGGTAAAAAACTAATGCATGTAATCAATAGTCTTCGCATGAGTCTACTGTAAATGGCACTACAATATATAACATTGCACTCCACCAATACAAGAACATATAAGTGCAGGTGAACATTACTATATGTATCAGAATTATTTACACAGTTATTCAGCTGTATAGTGAGAATGACATATTAAACCTTTACACCTTCTGAATTTGGAGGCTTTCACAAAAACAATGGATTGTGAGTCCCTAAATCAATTTCAGTGGAAATTTCAATAGTAAATGCGTTTTAATTGTTTAACATTTAATATACTATACATAAAATAATGTATAATTGTTATTGAAGAATGTGATGTATTATATATTGCTTATCTAAATAGTAACCCAGGAGTTTTGGGATAATAATCACAATTGCACTGAGCTTAGGTCACATGTTTAATCTTACCTGGTGTTTCCTCTGGGATCTCGAGTTATCCCTTAAATCATGCTGGGCGGTGGACTGGTGCATGGACATTGTCCCTTTGTATGAATCTGTGTGTGTATACAGTACATGGTACCCTGTGATGGACTTGTGTCCAATGGAAAAAGCGTTTATTGAAGATGAATGAATGAACAAGCATTCACATGAATGAATGAATCAACAAACGAATTAATTTAATTTTAGCAGCTATATGAGCCATTCTCTGTATTAATCAGTAAATAGATTGAACCACCTGTCCTTAATTAAAGCATGCACTGTGTAATAGTTTTGTTCAATATCTTAGACCATTTCTTTAAAATGTACCGACTCCTAATGATCTCCCTTCTCTCACAGGAAGACCCTAGGAAACTGAATTTTTGGCTAGAGGATCTCTACACCCCGGGCTTTGACTCCCTGCTGAAGAAGAAGGAAGCAGAACTTAAAAGGAACAAAATGTGCAGAATACTGACTTCAGTCATTCTGTCAGTGTGCGTAATCGTGATTGTTATCACTGTGCCAATTGTCGTGACCCAAAAAAAAGACTGATTTTGGAAAATTAAAACAGGCAGAAGACATTTTTTTTTACTTTGCCCCATGGTTCAGCAGATTGATAAGACCTCTTATCTGTAAGCACAAGCTATCACTGTTTATTTTGCTACTGTTATGACTGTTACGACTCTGTTTAACGATTCACTATCATGTTCATTAAATATTTTCTAAGCTTACACAAGAATTTGCTAAAGGTCCAATTAAAGGGAACACAATATACTGTAGTTGTGATACAATAAGGAATAATAGCACCACCATGTGACCAGAAACCAAATCTTGCATAATGTATATGGGGTGTTTGAGTCACACCAGGACTTAGGATTCTCACGAATTAAGTTTGACATTTATAGAAGACTTTAAATACAGTATGGTAATGAGACTTTTAGCGGCAGTAAAACATTTAAATGGTGCAAACATTTTAAAGAAGGCTGTATGTCTGTAAATAACAATCCCGGTTAAGGTGGCTAGGAACCCCCTCCAGCTGTTCCCATGAAAAGTCAATAAGTGGGATTGAAAATCGACAAATAACCAATTTGCAGAAGAGACACATCTGTTCAACACCACCACTTACCATGAGAGTAACTGAGATGGTAGATAACTGGGAGTTTTTGCCACATCCCCGGTACAGTCCTGACCTTGATTTAAGCCATTTCCAAAATGTTTGTACTGAGAAACCTTTGTGCCTTGATGGTATCCAGGCACTAGTGAAACACTGTGGTGAGTGCATTAGTGCAGCAGGGCATTATATAGAGAAATTAAGTATGTTTTTTTCTCATATTTGTGTTCTGCACAGTCAAAAGTCCCAGTCTGACTCAAACCCTCCTTGTACATAGTTTTGTTAAATTACTTACTGGTAATCATGACAGCTTTAATGAGGAACTGTATGACAAATATAGCAAAATGATAAAAGGAAGGACAGATAAAGGATAATGGAACGTAGATGATTAAGAAGTCATAATTTTTCTTTTACTTTTATAATGTTCCATTATATTTCATTTGCTTTGGGGCAGTGTGCAAATGATAACAAATGTGCACCTACTACAAAATGAGCACCTACAATGATGGTAACTGTGTCAGTTTTAGTTTAATAGAATTCTAGATGTTCATGCAATCATGAAAATATTAATAGTTCAGACATCTTACTTGTTGATAAATGACTATTAAAAATACATTGTTTGGACATATAGTGTTTATCAGATCCAAAGTCTCAGAGTTTTAGCTGTCAGTTCAGAAATATAATGAATACGCAAAATGTTTGGAGGTAAATACCTTATAATATGATTCATAATGATTCAGTCTGTCATCCGTTATACATATATAAACGTAAAAGACTACAGATGAGGTCTATATCACTATTTATGTGCAGTCACAACGTTATATATGTATAAATCAAAGATTCATTATCGTTCACAAATTAGTATGAATAAATAAACCAATCCTTCTGAAACATACAGTTAAACTACAGTGTAATAAAACATTTTTTTTTTATTTTGTAAAAAATTCCTCCTCTTGTTCTACTTCAGTGACATAGCAAGCTTTAACTTTTTTAACACAAAGCTGTCAAATATGCTAATGAGAATATAAACCCACACCTAGACATTGATTATATTCACCTTATTAGCAAGTTCAAATGGTTTATAAGCAGATCATATTATTATTGTGGGTTCTTGTGTGTTGGGTTGTTTTAGATTTATACAGTATGTTGGTTGGTGTTTTAAATATAAAACTTAAGCTTGCTACCATATACACTGAACAGCCTGATCATTAAAACCATTACCATTAAAACCACCTGCTTCTCCTTGTGCCACCGGTGCACCACCTGGCTCCTCAGGGCATGGCTCTGCAGGGCTGTAGTGTCTGGCATCAGCACGTTAGTAGTGAATCCTTTGGATGCTGTGGGTTGTGAGATGGGGCATCCATGGATCAGACTTGTTTGATCCCATTTACATTGACAGCATTTTGGCAGTCAACCTTATCTATAGTGACTTACACAAGTGCTTTGAAATTTTTATCAATAAATACAGTGGTGTGAAAAACTATTTGCCCCCTTCCTGATTTCTTATTCTTTTGCATGTTTGTCACACTTAAATGT
>JAOVVB010000008.1:4461415-4480636 GCA_028570985.1 Heterobranchus longifilis | reverse complement strand
AGTCGTGCAGATGATCTCTCCTGTGTCTGTAGATCAGTGTGGTGAAATAAGCATAGTTTAAAAAAATGTCAATATTGTTTGTACAGTAACTTGAAATACAAATGTATGGATTAAATGTATGCATGAATAACATCATGCATACAAATGTATGCATGATGTTATTCATGCATACATTTTATAGCTGTCATCACTTTATGTATTATTTTGACAGATCAGTAACATACAGTATATTTTTCACCAGCAGCAGCTCCTCAGCTCTCACACACAAGACCATTTTTCTCTTAGAATGGACTGTAGGCTTAATTGGATTTCTTTGTCTAGCTGAATCTTTTTAACCAATTGACATGTACAGTATTTATATTTTGTTTTTAATGGCTATTTTATACAATCTAGGAGTTAATCTTTAGCAGTTTTCATTTTAATACATACAAAGATAACGCATATCTACTGTATGGAGACAGCTAAGCTAAGACTAAGACAGCTAAGACCATAGTGCTTTTATATATGGTCCTAGTAATACGTAATACTACATTTTTCACTTCACTTTATCCAAAACATATATTTTATATCTGTTGCTATTTATAACCCTTTTTATCAGCACTGATTGGTTCAGTCAGAACATTTTTTAAAACACAGTAGTCGGTGGATTAGATAAGCTGAAACTGTATTTAGGTGTGGATTGATGTCCCATCCTGGGTGCCCACCCTTGCACAGTGTTCCCCAAGCGAGACATTGGAGTCTTTACAATCCTAACCAGAATAAAGTGCTGACAAGGAATGAATGAATGTAATCTGACTGTAGACCAGCACTTCAGTCTTGTGGTCTGGAGCTCTTTTGTGCTCACTATCCATAGCTTCAGCTCAGATAGCAACAGCTTTATTTAATTATAGCGCATTTTATCTCAGGAGTAGCCAGGGTCCTATTTTTTGATTACTGATGACCAAATTGCATTTTCTGTCTTTGTTTTTAGCGGAATTCAATGCTTTGTGTCAAAGTGGGATCGGATTTTCAGTTGACGGAACTGGTAATCCTCATTGCTTTATTTTTTTTTAAGAATACAGTATGAATGGGCTTGTTTCTGCCAGTTCACCTGCAGAGATTATAAAAAATCTTAAAATTACTATAAAAACTAATTCTGCAGCTACTGCTTCACCAACAGACATTAATGAATGTGCACTGGATCCTGATATCTGCTCTAATGGAGTGTGTGAGAACCTGAGAGGAGGCTACCGCTGTATCTGCAATACAGGCTATGAGACAGACCAAAGTGGCCGGGCCTGTCTAGGTGAGTAAGCATGTCAGGCGCTAGGTTTGGAATATAATTCCATCAATATTCACCATATGGTGTGTGGATTTTAGGACAATTAAAAAAAAAATTCTGGTAATCTTATTAATCTGTTATGAATGTATACATGAGTAAAACTAAGATGGATGTTTATTGTATTGTATTTATTTTGCATTACTTTTGGTATAGCCCTTATAGGATATACTGTATAAGAGAGAAAGCCCGTCACTTGTTTGGTAAAATAAGAGCTTAATTACAGTATTATTTTTAACTTTATATTAATTTACATGTTAAAAAGTACATGTAGATGTTGTTTTTTTTTTTTGTAAACTGATGAAATACCCTTTTATCTGATTAAATACTGTTTATTAGCATTTTACTATCCTCACGCTTGTATCTTTGCCAAAAACAAGGCTATTTTTATTCTTTTACATCTCTTAACAGCAAGACATACTTTTTCAGTAATGAAGTATTGGATTTTCTACTTTCCTTTCCTTACTTCATGTCCTATGGTTTCTAAAGATTTATTTAGAGAATGTGACTTTGATTTGTATATTTTCTCTGTCCTTCTCATTATTTAGTCCCTATTTGGTGGCACTTCATTAAATGTCTGTAATTTAGTGTTCAGCCTTCAGTATGATGTCTCAGTGAAGTGTTCTCGTCTATATTTTCTCTTTGCAGACGTTGATGAATGTCTGGTGAACAGACTGCTCTGTGATAATGGCTTGTGCAGAAATGTTCCAGGTAGCTACATCTGTACATGTCCCCTGGGTTATGTCTTCAGACAGGATACAGATACGTGTGAAGGTAAGCTTAAGAAGTCACTTGGTATTGGGCAGTTTCTAATCCTAGAAACGTTTGAAAGGATAGTTTCCCATGAGAGGACATACTGTAATCTTAAAGATTCACTGTGTTTTAAATGAGATATACAGCATTAAAAAGGACCAGTCTGAAACGGATGTTTAGGAGAAGCTTTCTGTGACAGGTTTCACGACAGCAAGGCTAGAAGCTGACTCACCTTATTGAAGGTCCATTAGTCCTCTATGATCAGTTTGCTCTTATCAAGCTTCACAGTCAGAGTCTTAAAATATCTTGGCCATAGCTTATCATATCAGCTGGAAGCAGTTGCTTTTGGCCTAAACAGCCTCTCTTGAATTACTCACTCCCTCACTCACTCACTCACTCATCCTCTATACCGCTTTATCCTGTATTCAGGGTCGCGGGGGCCTGGAGCCTATCCCAGGAGACTTAGGGCATGAGGCGGACTACACCCTGGACAGGGTGCCAATCCATCGCAGGGCACACACACATACACACATTGACACACTCACTACGGGCAAATGGAGAACACCAATTAGCCTAATCTGCATGTCTTTGGACTGTGGAAGGAAACCGGAGTACCCGGAGGAAACCCACCAAGCACATTAATGATGCTCGCATGGGAGAACATGCAAACTCCATGCACACAGAGACAGGAATCGAGCCTGGTCGGGAATAGAGCCCGGACCCTGGAAGTGCAAGGCGACAGTGCAAAACACTACACCATCGTGCCTCTTGAATTACTATTGATTCAAATAAATTCTACTTGCATAGAACAACACTGTCACAAAGCAGCTTTTTAGAAATACAGATGTAGCTTTAGAGTCATAATGAGCCAGCCAGCGGTGAGAGCATGAAGAAAAATCCCTCTGCGATGATATGAGGAAGAACCCTGAGAGGATCAGGACTCAGAATGGAGCCCGTTCACATGTAGGTGATACTAGATATGTCATTACAAATCATCACAGTGTATAGTTGTACAGTAGAGGAGCAAAGTCAAGACAGTGTTAAGTAAGTTGAAATGATGATGATGAAGATGAATCGTGAATCTAAGTCCTGTTTGAGCACAGAATAATGTGTATGAGTTCTTATGTACAGAATAATGTGTATGAGTTCTTATGTACAACCAGGTATTATAGAATCCTGCAGTATGCATAAGAGCAGCCTAACACACCACAGTTGGTTGTAATGGGTTCTGTGAGGATCATGGCTATAATAGATCCTCACAGAACTACGCAGACCAGTTTAATCTAAAGATTACAGGTTTAGCATTTTATTTGTATTAATTTGTAAGCATTGGTAAGCCATATCATAGTCAGTGTGAAGCAGTATGATACTTTTGTGCAACCAATAAAATTATTTAAGGTTTATTCTGCTACTTTATTGGTGCTTTGCTATAAAGAATTAGCATGGGGTACCATCCTGGCCCTGTCCACTATATCCTGGTGTTTTATTGAGTAATAAATTAGTTTCGGAGTTTTATGTTGCTGGCTGGGAGCCCCATTGAAGTCAGGCTTTGTCTAACTGTCACCAGCTGTAGGCAGCTGGATGCTTGTGTAGTGGCAGCAGGAGTGGGTTTTAGCAGGTATAATGGAGCCGCAGGCAGAACAGCTGGATAGAGTTTGGGATAAGATGAGTAAGTGCTTGGTAGTGACACAAATATCTGACCATGCATACTGTAGTTCTAGTGGCTGTTATAGATTTAGCATTTCTCCTGAAACACTCACAGAAAAACACCACCTTAAACTGTACATTAAAATTCTTTTTATTCGCCAAAGCACAATAATTTTCTTTCTCTTTGTTTCTGTGTTTATCCTTTAGTAAATGTCTATCCTGTTCCCATTCTGTCTTTATGACTCACAATTTTTCACTCAGCAACTGCTCATGCACATGAGATAATTATTATCATCCAGCTACAAGTGGGTCAGAAAGACTTTAGAACTATAAAAACAGTTCTGTTCTTGAGTCATGTGCAATTGAGTCACTTTATACACCATGATTCATGTACTGTATGTATCACATCTATCTCATCTCTTACCATAAATGTAATGCTACTGTAACTCTGGAAATTCCACATTGTTACAGTTTTTTGTAGCGAGAGAAAGAGAGAGTAAAAGAACAACAGATAAAAAACATTGTGACATTCTCCAGATACAGATACTGACTGTTTCTTTCTGGAATGGAGTGACACAACCTTTCCAGGAGTATTTTTAGTTTGGTTTTAATGTCTGTCCTTGTATATACACACAAGCACTTTATTAGGAGCACTAATACTGAGTAGGCCGTCCCTTTGCTTTGAAATAGCCTCACTTCTTCCTGGCATAATGTAAAGGATGTTGGAAACAGTCCTTTGAGAATATGGTCCATATTGACATACTGTAACTACATCTGGCTTTTTGGTTACACTTTGTGACCGGAAAGGCCACTGAAGAACACTGATCTCATTTGTAATGTCCATGAAAGCATTGAAGATGGATGAGTACATTGTGGCCACAAATGTGTGCATATGGTCAGCAGCGATACTCAAATAGGCTGTGGCATTCAAGTGATGATTGGTAGTAAAGGCTCTAATGTGTGCATAGAAAGCCTCATAGTGCCTCAGCAGAAATCTTCATTAGCCAGACTATATTTTCCAAGACTTTTAATTGTCCAGTTTTGCTTAGTGGAAAGCAGTGTGGTCTTCCGCTGCTGTAGTTCATCCGCCTCAAGGTTTGACATATTGCACATTTTAAGATGCTTTTCTGCTCACCACAAATGTACAGAATGGGTATCTGAGTTGCTGTAGCCTTCTCATCAGTTTGAATTTATCTCTCCATTCTATATTGACCCCTCTCATTATTATTTCTGTCTGGATATTCTTTTATTGCACCATTTTGAGTAAACGCTGAAGACTGTTACTGCATTGCTACCACATGATTGGATGATTGGATGATCACATGATTGAGCATGTATAGGTGTTCTTAATAAAGTTTTTGGGAAGTATACAATTTTATAGCACAAGATTATTTAACATTATGAAGATATCCATTAACATATGAATGTAAACAAATCTGGTTAAAACATACTGTTGCTTTTTGCCTCATGATGAATAGAATTAATAGAAGGGCTTCCTCCTAATGTCTATCTACCTCTCATGTTTGTTTCAGACCTGAATGAATGCGAGAGCAGTCCATGTGTTAACGGCGTGTGTAAGAACAATGCAGGCTCTTTCTCGTGTGTGTGCTCTCCTGGCAGCGTACTTGATCGGACCGGTCTAATTTGCATCGGTAATTATCACATAGAAAGCACTAATATTTTTGTCACAAGACAGTTATAATTTTTGTATGTTAAATATTTTTATTTAGTTCTTAATTTCTTTCAGTAACTACAATAAATTATTTACAAACTGCATTGGGAGTGTCTACCAACAGGTCATGAAAATTTGGTTAATTCTAATGCTTGTAACTGAATGTAATGTATGTTTCTGACTTTGTGAATTATTTTTGTTTACTGTGAGCAAACCTGTAAGTGGCTTTTACAGACTCTCTGAAGGCGACATGTTGGATGAACATCCAAGAAGGCCGCTGCGAGATGAATATAAATGGCGGGACTTTAAGATCTGAGTGCTGTGCCACACTGGGCGCTGCATGGGGAAGTCCCTGTGAGCCCTGTGAGAGGGGTATGTCAACCACTGTGGCCATAACATCACTTAAAAAAATCTTCACTTCATTCTGTATTATTCTGCTTATCAGTCAGTGTTTTGTTATCTCCAAACAGACGTTTTAATAGTTCCTAACACAACAAAGTTCTCTGAATAAATTCACAGAATATATTTAAAAAATACCTACTACGCATGTCATTCACTTAACCAGAATTAATACAATCTGACAGGTCTTTGGCCTGTGTTTTGACAGAAATGCTTGCACTGCTTGCTGTTGTGAACATTTTTTTATGACATTTTCCTTCTTGTGTGGCCTGACATTGTTTAGTTTTTTCTAAACTTTTAAGTGTGTTTTCCTGTTTCTGTCATTCATTACTTCTTGTAAATGCACTTCATCCTTTAGCCTCAGGTTAATTTTCCTCTAGCCTAGTGTCATTAAAGACAAACTTGAAATGATCTCCTGAAAACAGCTGGATGATTCCAATTCATTCCCAAAAGAACATATCTGCAGTCTATATATAATGATTACAATTTTACTTATCTTATCTTATCTTATCTTATCTTATCTTATCTTATCTTATCTTAATAGCAAACCAAAATATACGAATTTGGGATACGCCTACTTGTGGAATAGAAAACCAGTATAGCTTGTTGTGCTTGAGTTGTATTACTTTAAAGTATTACTAATAATCTACAATATATTCTCAGATCTTGTCTGTCAGAGGGGATTCACGCGACCAAGAGGGACCATTTGTGAAGGTAATAGCACAAAAATCCATTTTTACTGTCAGATATCCTTAGTTTGAAGTGTTGTTTAAATCAGATTTTAAAAAATCCGTTTCTTTTCCTCAGATGTTAATGAATGCGAGGTGTTTCCTGGTGTGTGTCTGAATGGACGGTGTGTGAACACACAAGGCTCCTTTAAGTGCCAATGTCCTGAGGGACTGACTCTAGATGGCACTGGACGACTCTGTATTGGTGAGTCAACACCACTCGTTCACGCATCATTAATGAAGTCTCTAATTAAATACTTGTTGTCAAGATATAAAAAAGATATTTATATTTCATATTTTAAGAACTATTAATATAAAAATTCCACTATGAAATTTTTTTTCAGAGGCCACTAAATGTATAAGTTGATTTTCTAAATTAAGCTGACTAAATAATTAAGTTTTTATGTGTTTAAAGAGAGAATTCCATTTTCTTCTCTACATAGACATTCGTTCAGAACTTTGCTACCTGACCTATGATGAGGACATGTGCGGTCAGCCAGTGCCTGGAAGATTCAGGATGGACGTATGCTGCTGCACAGTTGGAGCTGCTTGGGGGAAGGAGTGTGAGGCATGCCCGGAGCCTGGCACACGCGAGTATGAAACGCTGTGTCCCAGAGGACCTGGTTTTGGAAACCGTGGGGACATAATTACAGGCAGACCTACGTATAAAGGTACTGTTAAAGTCACTTCCGAAACTAAATCCTGGGCACTTTGGAGAAGGTTTTTCAAGGGAACTCAGAATATAATTTCTAGTGACCCTTAGGTTCTTGGTTACTTCTCTGACCGACGCCTTTTATCCCAGTTTACTCTGTATTTGTTTAGGCGGACAGATCTGTGTAAACTCTTGGTTGTTTTAAATATTTTCTATTGGAGATTGATGAAGGCTGTTGTGCTCTTGGGTGCTTTCAATGCCCTAGAAAGTCTCTTTTATCCTCTTTTTGTCTCGTGGGTCTACAGATAATTCTTGCGACCTCATGAATTTTTCACACAAATGTGCACATACTATATACTGTAAGACCATATATAGACATGTGTGTGCCTTTCCTTATTATGTCCAATGAATGGATTTAGGCACAGGTGGAATCAAGACATAGAAGCATCTCAAAGACCATTGATAGGAGTAGGATGCACCAAAACTCAGTTGCAAGTGTCATAACAAAGGGTCTGAATACTTGAGTATATTTAATTAAAAAACATTTTAAACATCTGTTTTTACTTTGTAATCGTGGAGGACTATATATGAAATTATGAGGAAAAATAGGATTTTGAATATGGATTTTGTGTTGAAATGAGGAGCAGCCCAAGTCAGTCAGACGCATCTCTACAGTATGTGTAACAGTAGTGTAAATACACAGTAATGTGTGTATGGTGTTATATACTGTAAACCCTCTGTTGTAATAGTTAGAATAAGGTTACTATGTGTGAATTCTGTTGTTATATTTCGTCCATAATTTTATCTCTTGCAGACATCAACGAATGTAAAGTCTTCTCGAGTATCTGTACACACGGAACATGCCGGAACACAATCGGGAGCTTTAGGTGTCGCTGTAATAGCGGGTTTACTCTGGATATGGATGGACGGAACTGCACAGGTACCTGCATAAATTCTATAAACAGATTGAACATGAACAGATGTAATCAGTGATAAATGCAGCATGGGCACAAAGGGTCACTAAATAGTTTTATCATAATATTGTTCCAAAAAATATATATATATAAAAATCTGTATCTATATACATATAGTATCTATATGTACTATATACCTGCAAAGGTCAAAATTTTCTTGACTTTATGGAGAGAGTGAGTAATTCTGGAGATTACTGTAAATGTGTTTACTGTTACTGCTGTTAAACTTTCAGAACTTAATTAAGCACCTTGACTGCTGCCATGTTGGCAAACGTGTGTGTCTTGTGTTTTGTGTGAGAATAGATATTGAGGAGTGCCAGATCTCCCCTGACCTGTGTGGACACGGGACGTGTGTGAACACGCCAGGCAGTTTTGAGTGTGACTGCTTGCCAGGTTATGAGAGTGGCTTCATGATGATGAAGAACTGCATGGGTGAGAAGCATACAGTAGTTTACACTCACTAAAGAAGTAAACAGTTTTCGTGTGTGGATCGCTGTTACACAGTTTATTGTATTGCACTGTATGTCAAGTAAAAATTCATTTAATCCTGCTGTTTTGTTCAACAGATATTGACGAGTGTGAACGGAATCCTGCACTGTGTCGCGGAGGCACCTGTGTGAACACCGAAGGAAGTTATGATTGTGTGTGTCCACCAGGTCATCAGTTATCTGAGGATGGGGAGGCTTGTGAAGGTGCGAACTCAACAGACACATACACACAGTATGAATGTGTCAGGCACTTTAATCTGATCTATGAACAAAGTAGAAAGACCGTCTTCCTTTGTGAAATGCAGAAAACACATTTTAAACCTAATTAATTTGTGAGGTTTCATACTCATTTATTTACAGTGCATTTATATGTATATTCAATTCAATTCAATTTTATTTATATAGTGCTTTTAACAATGGTCATTGTCTCAAAGCAGCTTCACAAAATGAAAAGAAAATTTATGTGTGTCACAAATATATATATACTTTGTGTGTGGTGAATGTATGTTCCAGATGTTAACGAGTGTGAATTAAGTGCCACTCTTTGTCCCAATGGGGAGTGTATGAATGTGGCTGGCACTTACCACTGCTCTTGTTTTTCTGGATACCAGCCGATCCCAGACAGAAAGGGGTGCACAGGTAAGGTTTCTACATTAAAGCAAAAAGCTGTTAAAGTATTAAGATTCTGATGTGCGGGACAAAGTAAAAAAAAATTAAATGCTGTAAAGTAAAGATGCCTTTGAAAAAAATGTAATTAAATATACATATATAAACATACAATATAAAGAGCAGCGACAATAAGTAACTCAAGTCTCAAATCCACATTTGGTGTAATCACCCTTTTCGTTTTAAAAATCACTACTATTTTCAGGATATTTAGCGTAGTTTGTAAGGTTTACAAGTTTATAAATTAGTTAGTTCTGACCGAGCAATCTGATTGGACGAGAAGCATCCCACAAGGGGTGATAATCGATGTTAACAGCAGGTTTAACAATATCTAACACTCTGCCCCCCCATCAATCAATCAGTGCAGTGGTTTTCTGGGTGCAATTTTTCTCCTTCCCTGTTGCATTATTTTTATTATTTTTTTATTAATTTGTTTTTAGTCACTAATGAATATGATTTTAAATGTAGCAAAGCACAATACTTCAAACTAAACATACATAAGTAAAAGTAAAATTACAGATTTTAAAAACTACTTTAAAAAGTAGAAGGTTCAGTCACACCTTCCAGTCACAGAAGCCCTTTCAGCAAGAAAACCCCTTCTGATACCATTATGTCATTTTAAAGAACACTTTTTTGTCCTTTATAATTGCATCTGAATTATTCCAATCACATCTGGTCCATCTATGTTCTATTATTCACAGCTACAAAGCTAACTGGTTTCTAAAACTGAATCCTAAATCCCTCTCTAACCCCTGATCACTACTTGGTGTGTGATACAAGGGATTATACACCCTACAAAGCGCACTACTATAACTTTCTATTTGACTCTTGTGAGATTAATTTCCAGAACCCAGAAGTTAGCTGACATTCTAAAGCGTAATAGGTGGAAATAAAAAGTAAATTAAATTTAAAAAAAATTCCCAGGACTGTCCACCACCTCTATGGTTTATTCTTCTCACTAGTTGGCAACATAGTACTGATAAGAATTGCATTTCAACTGCTTGTCCAATTTCTGAAAGTTTTTCTCAGTGAAATTATCTGCGTTGTGTTGCAGACATCGATGAATGCACCATTGAGAATGGAGGCTGTGACTTTCACTGCACTAACTCAGAGGGCAGCTACACCTGCAGCTGTGGTCAGGGATATGTCCTAATGCCAGATCAAAGAACCTGTACAGGTAAGGAGATAATCATATGGAGGAGTCTGTTACACAGACCAGTTGTTATCATTGTGTCATGTTTAAAAAAAAAATCAACATTTTAAAACTTTTCAAGAGCAATGAAATCACATACTGTACGTATGATTATGAACGCTGCCACACTCACATCACAGCCAGTAAGGCAGTTTATTTCTGTAGTCCCTTCATTTCCACTGAGTCTGCTTTCTGAGTAAGTCAGCATGAAATATAGGGGTAATAACTGGCAGGATTCAAAGCATGAGTCACAGGAGGGGAAGGAATGCAAAGGTTGAAATAGGTGCATTCATAAATATGGTCAGTTGAAACACACACATACACACAGCACTAGTGGAAAGGTAAAGAACCGCTCACCAGCTGCTGCTCTCTGTTGATGTGTTCTTCCAGATGTGGATGAATGCGAAGAAGAGCCTGATATATGTGATGGTGGTCAGTGCACTAATGTTCCTGGAGAGTACCACTGTGATTGTTTTGATGGATATGTGTCTTCCATGATTACAAAAACTTGTATAGGTGAGTAGATTTTTTGGTATTTGTTGATTTTTTTTGTATATATTTATAAATATTTTGATGTTGATATTTAATGAATGAATAAACAAAAGATTCATTAATCAATTACATTTTCAAAGATAATAAAGAAAGAGGAACAGTAACTTTCTTAATATGGCCTATATCTGTTTATTTTCAGTCCTGTTACTTGTTCCTGGTTACCAGATTGACTAAAACTCTGGCTATTACCCACACGCATTACAATGACATTCTTTTGACATGCTCTGAATGTTTTTGAACTTTTAAATGGCGTTCTACTTCCATTTACTGTACATTGCTGTTTCCATTTTTGAGCATCTGTCCGCCATATTTAGCCAGGGCTTCATTTTTTTTTGCTAAGTGTCTTGACATGGAGTTTGGAGAAGGATCACTGCATGCTTGTGTGCTATCTCCAGATGTGGACGAGTGTGAGCTCAATGCCAACATCTGCGTGTTTGGAGAGTGCGAGAACACCAAGGGCTCATTTATCTGCCACTGTGACGTTGGCTACTCTGTGAAGAAGGGTTCCTCAGGCTGCACAGGTGAGACGGCCCTGTGAGAAACAATAATAATTTATAAATATAATTTAAAAATAATTTATATAATTATTTTATTTTAGGAGATGATCATACCTGGAAATAGTTTACATGTAAGATGCAATAATATCACTTGTACATGAAATAGGAATTACTGATACAATGTGTTCTTTTAATAGATGTCGATGAATGTAGGATCAATGCGCACAACTGTGCCATACATGCCACCTGTGTCAACACGCCTGGAAGCTTCCAGTGCTCCTGCAAAGAGGGATGGGTAGGCAATGGAGTTACATGTGTTGGTAGGTATCATGCCCATCACTTCTGTTTGAGAATGTAGAGAGAAGGAGAATCTCTGTAACTCGACAATCTTTACATTAAAGATAAATTACGTACAAATTATGACCAGTTGTAAGTTGCAATGTGGCATAGTGGATAGTACCGTTATCATGGACCTCCAGGGTTAGGTGTTCGAATCTGGCCTTCGGTCTATGGGGCCCCCTGCTTGATTTGTTTCCTGGCACAGTCCAAAGATGTGTGCTTGTGAAGTGTAATGGGTTGGCACCCATGACCTTACATAGGATTTCCAGACATTACTGCAGGCGGGTAATCCACCTTCTTTCATATTTTTGGCTTATTTCAGATGTGGATGAATGCACAAATCAGACCCACATATGCAGTCCTAATTCTAAATGTATAAACACACCTGGCTCTTACCGCTGTGCCTGCTCAGAGGGGTTTACAGGAGATGGCTTTACCTGCCTAGGTAAGAGTACACAAGAAGACCACATAGAGTGTCGGGGAAAGGTGTAGATCTTAAAACTGTGTTAACATAACAGATAACAATCATTATGTAATCTAAAGTAAATTTTTACTTTGTGATTATAATTAAGATAATTACAATTTAGTATAAATACAGTGTCAGGAATAAACTCAGACTATCTGATCTTTTTTTTGTCATGCAGATGTAGATGAGTGCACTGAGAATGCTGAGCTGTGTGAGAACGGGCAGTGTCTAAACATCCCAGGAGACTATCGCTGTGACTGTGAGATGGGCTTCTCTCCAACCCCTGACAGCAAAGCTTGCCACGGTAGCGCATTCTACACACACATGCCAGATTTACGACTTTATTCTATTGTTTGCCTCCATTCTAGGTGCTGGATATGTCTGATCTCACATTCTGCTCAATGTTTACTAAGGCTTGTGAGCTGAAATATGTCTTTGCTCAAATTAGTTGAAACGCTGAACAAGCAGCCTTAAAATAATTGAATAAACTACAACTACTGAGAGCATTAGAAGATTACATAGATCAAATACTCTGTCATACTTTGTACTGTAGATATCGACGAGTGCTCCTTTCAGCAACTCTGTGTGTTTGGTACGTGTAAAAACCTCCCTGGCACGTTTCGCTGTATCTGTGACGAAGGCTATGAGTTAGACCGATCAGGGGGCAACTGCACAGGTACCTGTCACTTCAGCACACTGCTTTCATGTATCTTTGAATTATTTCTCTATCCTGTGTGATCTTTAACTTTGTGTTACTGAACAGATGTTGATGAATGCTTGGACCCTATAAACTGCGTGAATGGACACTGTGTGAACACACCAGGCTCTTATGAATGTAACTGCCCTACAGATTATGAACTTAACCCAACTGGAGTCGGTTGTGTTGGTGTGTATGGCTATTGCTTTTGTTATCATTACTGAAGGCAAACTATTTTATATTGTGAAGAAATTTGTGCCTTGTGTTTTGTCATTAATATCCCCTTTCTTATTTTATTCCATTATTAGATCCACGTGTAGGGACCTGTTTCCTGGAGGTGGTGAACCGTGGGCGTGCCGGCCTGTCTTGCAGTGTGGAGGTGGGCGTTGGGGTCAGCCGCTCATCCTGCTGCTGCTCCCTCGGCCGCGCTTGGGGAAACCCCTGTGAATCCTGCCCTCCTGTTAACTCCTGTGAGCATGCATATGTTATATTATTACGTATATTATGTATATTATGATTAATGATAAGTGACCTCTTTCTTAACCACTGCATCCTGTGTCTTTAGCGGACTATAACACGTTGTGTCCTGGTGGAGAAGGATTCAGGCCCAACCTAATTACTATTATCTTGGAGGGTAATTTTGCAGATTATACAACAGAAACAGAATTTACATTGTTTATTTTAAGTAATATGTGTCATATCTGGTTATATAGTTCTTCAATGAAAATAGCAGGTTTTGTTTCATTTTTAAAAACCAATCATTTGAGATTTGTTGTTTTAGCTTAAACATAAGGTTGATCTGCCACAGCTTTAGCGAAATCTTGTAACATTTATGTTTCACATTTGTAAAATTTCTTGTTTTAATAAACATTTCATAATTATGCTAGATATGCTGTGCAAACTAATACCACTACTACTTTATTTATCATTAAAATATTTTAACAGGTCTTCAGTGTTCTTTTAGTGTCATGTTTGTGATTGAAGAATGTTGATTTGTTTCTTTTCAGACATCGATGAGTGTCAGGAGCTTCCTGGTCTGTGTCAAGGTGGAAACTGTATCAACACCTTTGGCAGTTTTCAGTGTGACTGTCCAAATGGCTACTACCTCAACGCAGACAGTCGTATTTGTGAGGGTACGAACCCTGTGTTAATGAGTATATTACTGTTTTTGTAATAAAATTTTCCGAAGCAGATGATTTGTGAGAATTTTTAATTCCCAGATTAAACACTATTACTCAAGAAACTCAAGATAAAAGGATAAGTTTACAAATTGAAGTGTAGCAATAAGTCTGTGTTGACTGCATCCTAATGTTTAAGACTGATCTAGTTTTACAATATAATGCAACCTAACTTAGCTTACGCTTATCATTTGAGGAAGTCCTTATATGTACATTACATTTCATTAAATGTGCATGTGTTTACCTTACATGCTCACATCTTTTATTTCTTTTTTTATTTATTAATTGTTTATGCTTGCAATGCATCCAGCCTGAATTTATGTAATCTTGAAAAGAAACTGTCTCGCTTTTGAGTTCACCATTAAAGAGTGTATTAATCCATAGAAGGTGTGATGGACTCATACAGTTAATACACTGATCATATTTATCTGTTTGCAGATATTGATGAGTGTTTGTCGAATCCTACGATATGTGGTCCAGGCACCTGCTATAACACGCTGGGCAATTACACCTGTGTGTGTCCTCAGGATTACATGCAGGTCAATGGAGGCAATAAGTGCATGGGTGTGTATAAAAATTATTAGATGTATTTTTCTGTATGTTTGATTTCAATTCAATTCATTAAATTTCTTCATGCTTTATTTTAGTCACAGCTTCATGAGACTGAACGTATTGTATATTTTTTCTAGACATGAGGAAAGGCCTTTGCTTTCGCAACTACAATGGCACCACATGTGAAAATGAGCTGGCCTTCAACATTACACACCGCATCTGTTGTTGTGGCTACAACATGGGTAAAGCCTGGAGCAAACCCTGTCAGGCATGTCCCGTACCAGGCACCGGTCAGTCTGCTGAACACACACTAAGAGTGGCAGACGTCTTAATAAGATGCATGCACAAGATTGAAACTCATCTTTCTGTTTCTTACTTTAGAGGGGTTTCACACTCTTTGTGGAAATATTGCACCAGGGTTTGAAATTAGCTTTGAGACAGGAAAACCAGTGGGTAAGGCTTTTGTTTTTTTTGTTATATTTTATATTAAAGCAACGTTTGTGGTTTGCAGGAATGTATAAGAACTGACTGTTTGCTAGTAACTGATTGTTTAATGTTCAGATATTGATGAGTGTCGGGAGATTCCAGGAATCTGTGCCAATGGCGTATGCATCAACCATATTGGAAGTTTTCACTGTGAATGTCCAAGAGGATTCAGCTACAATGATTTGTTACTTATATGTGAAGGTTTGTAAACTCTTAACATCTGTTTAAACACCTACAATCTAAACAAATCTAATAACTTATATTGTTTTGTTTAAAGAAAGGACCGGTCTATGTGCAGGAATGCTGTCGTTTGTACAGTACATTGTCATTATAAACTTTACAGATCATCCACTGATCATGAGCTTGTATTTGAGTTTGAATGCCACAGTCATTCGCAGCTACTGTACGAGTCAGAGAGAGAGAAAAAATTACTCTGAGGTGTGGCACACTCTCTCCTCTATCAATCACAGAAACACTAGCCGATCATAAACAATGATCTCCAATGGTGTCACCCAGGATAATACTTTCAACCACACACAAGTTACAATCAAACTGCAGATACTGTATAATGACCGCATAACATTTCTAACAGTGAGTAGGTACAATATCACTAACCTCTTTTTGATCTGGTCAATATGGAATCAAGACATTTCCAGATGACCAGTGGTGCACGTTGCGTCTTGACGGGCTCTTTGTGTTTATATTGCTTGTTGCATAGGTTTTATCCTACCATGTAATGGCTAAATGAAAATTCATTGCAGTGACACAGCTGTAATGTTTGCAGTGTGATTTAATGTAATGTTTTTTTTTCTTTCGGTTGTTCTTTCTTTCTTTCTCTCTCTGTTTCTGTCTGTCTGTCCATTTTTTCTTTCTATTTTTCTTTTTACTGGTGCACTGGCTGCTGCTTGTTTTACCCCTTCTCCAAATATTTGCTCACAGTCTGTTTGTGTCCAAGCCAGTCTCCTGACTCGGTCAGCTCCACTTCCATCTCCAGACGATGTTTAATTTTCGCTTACAGGGCCTCAACCTAATATCCTTTCCTCTCCAGTCCTCTCGCAGATCTCACAATGTTGTTGGCCTTTGCCCTGGAGAATGTGATCAATTTCCTCTTTTAAAGTGTCTCCAAGCTGTGTGCGGCTGCCATGGGTTAGGTCTTAAAAAAGGCGCATGCGTGCACGTTATAAATCCAAACAGTTACCACGTTTTAGTAGGAAATGAGCTGAATCCAGCGTGGGCTCTGAAAACAACCGTCTTTAATGCAGTAACAATGCTGATAATGGGAATGCTGATAATTGTTGCTGGACATTGAGTTGGATGTCCCTTGTTTTTTTTTCCCAGTTTTCAACACAGTGTGTGTGTGTGTGTGTGTGTGCTTTAGACAACGATGAGTGCAGTGGTTCAGAGATCTTGTGCCAGAGGAATGCAGACTGTATTAATAGCCCTGGCAGCTATCGCTGTGAGTGCTCTGACGGCTTCAAGCTCTCACCTGTTGGAGCCTGTATAGGTGAGATGACTTCATGTCTAATGGTCAACAAGCAAATGCTGTTTTATATACAATATCCAGACATAATGCATGTCAAATTAGGCATAAATTGATAACGTCCTGTAGTGGTACTAGAAACTATATTTATTTCATGAGCTCATTAAAATGGTATTTCATGGAGAAATATATTATTTTTGTAAACTTGAGCTGTTTTAATCGACAGAAAAAAAGATATGTTAGTAGAACTTTTTAAATTGGATTTATTTATGTTTTCTTAAATACTCTATAACATGTCACATTCAAACTAAACACCATAAACTAAAATGTGGGGTAAGTACATGTGAGCAGTAGTCATTTGTCTAAACTGCCACTGCTATTATATCAACACCTTATTTTTCCAATGTATTCTTTACTGATGTTTGTCTTCCTTTCTCTTCTGTTACACTTGCGCACACAAATACTCACGGCAGACCGGAATGAGTGTTTAGAAACCCCCAACCTTTGCAGTCATGGCAAGTGTGTGGACATCCAAGGTGGCTACATGTGCACATGCCATCCTGGCTTCGAGGCCACCCCCAGTGGGAAGATGTGCATGGGTAAAGTGAATTCACAGCTACAAGACATATTTATAGTACCGCAGTAACTATGCTAACCACCGTAACCATGCAACACTGAAATAGAGAATTATACAGTGTCCACCAAAATGCTTTATAGATAAAACAGATGTCTGCAAGTTTTACTTTGTACTGAATTAGCCTTTGTATGTCAAAGGACAATCATGTTCAAAAATTAATACCCCCATCTTTTAATTCAATGTTTGTTTTTTTTGTGTGTGTTTAAAAATGTAGTGGGTATATGTATTGGGCAAACCGATCTCAGATGAACAACAATATATAACTTTTCACAATTTCACAGTGCAATTATTTATTTAACAAATTGAAAAAAAAAAAAAAACATGTGGGCAATACTAAGTACCTTCTTCCTGCTTCCACAGGATTTAAGAGGGTAAGTTGCAGCCAGGTATTGTTAATCATAAGCCCTTGATTAATTTATCATCAGCAGGTGTCCAGACCTCTATAAAAAGCAGAAGCAGATGTTTGCTGGTCTGGAGCATTCAGGTGTGTGCTAACACAATGACAAGAGGGAAAGACATACAGTAAGCTCTTGGAGAAGCAGTTGTTGCTGCACGTTAATCTAGAAACGGTTTTTAAACCATTTGCAAACAATATAAAGTTAAAGATTATTCAGTGTAAATTATTCAAGACAGGTGCCAATCTTCCCAGGAGTGAAGGTCCAAGCACATGTATCACAAGGTCAAATTGTGCAATGGTCAGAGAAATACAAAAAAAACAAGAGCTACATCTCAGACCCTACAGGCCTTAATGAGCATCCTAAATTTTAAAATCCATGACAGCACAATTAGTCAAAGTCCAGACCTCAATCTAATTGAAATTCTGTGGTGGAACTTTAAGAGAGTTGTGCATCGGCAAATGCCCAAAAACATCAATGGAATGAAATATGCCGTAAAGAAGAATTGGCCAAGAATTTTTCACAACAGTGTAAGAGACTGATAAAATTATACACCAAACGATTACTTCACCTTATTGCTGCTTAAGATGAATCTACAAGCTATTAAATCATTGAGATACTTATTATTGCCCATGTTTTTTTTCTTTTTGGCTTAATTTTTTTAAGTACATAATGAAGTTGTTAAAAAAAGTTATATGTTGTTATATGTTTGCCTAATACTATGGTCAGATGCATTAATAACAATTATCATGCAAATATAGAATTGAAAGACGTGTAGTAACTTTCGAAAATGACTGTACTCATCTATCACTGTTAGATTCGGGTTTTTCAGTCCATTTATATGACTAGTAATTGTTAATCTTTAAACATAATAATTAAAAGGTTTGCGTTCAGGTTTTATTTTAGCTTTGTATTTTCTTTGAATTTTTTTGTACTATTCAAATTTATTTCCTTCTGCAGACATTGATGAGTGTGTGCATCAGCCATGTAGGAATGGCACATGTAAGAATACTGTAGGATCCTACAACTGCCTCTGTAACTCTGGATTTGAGCTCACACTAAGTAACCAATGTACAGGTAAGTGTTTAAAGTATTTCTCAAAATACAATACCGTGCAAAAGTATGATTTTCTTGTATTCTTTCAGGAATAATTCTCCAGGCTTCTTGAAGGATTTTTTTTTTGGCTTTCATTTTTGGCTCTTATTTTCAGTTCAGTCCCTAAACCTGACCAGTTTCAGAGGAATGTTTTTGTTTAAGACACACAGTGACCTATGAATCATTCAAGCATTAAAAACCATCTACCTTAAGGCATGAAAGAAACAGGTGATGACAGATGATCAGGCCAGTGATTAGTATACTGGTTATGCTGAGTGGTTGGAACAGACGAGAGAGGGAATGAGGTAGCTGCTTAGATTATTACATACACAATAAATTTTTTATTTTTGTCTTTAGG
>JAOVVB010000008.1:4443665-4457146 GCA_028570985.1 Heterobranchus longifilis | reverse complement strand
GCAGTTCGAAAAGATGGTCGGTGACGCCACGTGGATCGGAGGAAACACGTGGGTCGGTCTGCGGCCCTCCCGACTGAGCCTCCAGTGACTGGGTGGAATTGGACACTGCTAAATTAGGGGAGAAAATCGGAAAATTCGGAAAAAGGGGGATAAGTAAAAAAAAAATTCACAATTTTTGATAGGCATATGCTAGGTGAAAATGATTAAAATAAGATGAAAACAATATGGCAAAATTGTGTCTTATATCTTATCCTATAAACCAGATCTTACCTTCTTTATTCTGCGTCTGCAATAAAACTTCATCACCTGTCACACTGATATCTTCAGTGTAGCTAGCTCAACCCAATTGGTTCATCCTGTTCGTCTCCATTGCAGCTGGCGGCCTATATAGTGATATTAAAACCAAATAAGAGACATGTTCTTTTAATGTCAGCTGTTTAATATAGAGGAATCATTGCAGTGATATTTAATCAGCTGTGCTGTGTAAACCCACTGAAAAGATACCTTTGGAACATCCCTCTATGCTAGATGTTCCTTTACTGCAAGATTGTAGGCACAAGCTGTTATTCTAAACTTGGCTGAGAATGTTTCAATGGCCTCCTGCTAAATGCTGAAGGTTTTAGTTCTAGGAAAAATAAAAAAGTAACATGTTGAATTTTGTTTTTCAAGTATGGAATGTGTTTTTGTCCAATCTTAGACGTCATTGCCTTCATCATGACATTCAATTACAACCACAGAAGCATGGCACCGTCTTGAGAAATGTTGAGATGTGACTTCAGCTGGAAACGCTTTCCAGAAACGTACCTACCTGCAATATTAGCTCTTCTCAGTCCTTCTGGAAAGGGGTTAGATACAGGACATGGCCATTCAGGTGCTGTCTTTTGTGTTAATAAGACAGGTAAGATCTACACTTGTCTGCTTTTTATCTGTAGATTTCTGAGTGGTAAGATGTATTAGTTGTTAGGTTTAATATGAGTAACATACTCGGTACACTTTTTGGACAGCTTTGACATTTGCTGACCAGGAGACAAAAGCAAACACACACACACACACACCGAAGGTATAATGGTGTCTGAAGGTTCTCTCTGGTTTCTTCACAGAAAAACAGACTGAGTCTGCTATAGAAATCCAGGGAAACAAAAAGGGTTCCAGGTAAGTATTACCATATAAGGAATGAGGAAGAAGAGGGGGGACTATGGAAAGAAAAGGTTGGGAAATTTAACACCGTCTAAAGGAAATGTAGAAAGACAGAATAGTAACAGCTGTATTTGTGATCACACATTTTGGTTATCCAAATGTTGAACTACAATATTTGTTTTTAATAAATGTCTACATTTCCTTGGTATAGAGAGATTTGTGGATTTAGTGTGTAGCACTAAGATCCATTTCCCGAGTCGTCCTCAGGAACAAGGTACACATGATCATCCAAGTGTAAATTACAGTATTCTTACAGTTTTTTTTAGACTTCTTTGATATACAGTATATTAGAGTCATTTAATTAAACGAGCTTAAAGTATCCATCTAATCTGAGTTCTTAAAGTAAACAAGCTTAATGTGTCTATAATTAAACTTCAAGTGTCTGCTTAAGTTTAATCCCCTTGATTTACTCGTTCACTGTGACCGTTTGTTCATATCTTCTGCCTATTTGAAATCATACATAATAATCTGATTTATCTTAGTAACCAATCAGTATTATACACCTAAGTGGCTTGTTTGAAAGGATACATGAGATTATTTTCTGGACCACACCCCAAGGTGTAACTGTTATACTTTTCAACATATTTGGTAGTAAAATTTTAATCGCTGTAGGTTTTGCTTGAGCCTGCACTTGTATTTTCATAGTTTCTAATATCTCATGCCATCTTTTTTTCCTTTCTTATCTTTGAAAAGTGTGAACAAAAACGAGAGGTGGTCATTGCAAAAAATTTTGTGTGTGTTTTGATGAATCACTTATGTGGCTTCAGATGGTGTTGAAAAGTTGTTTATGCGTTCTAGTGTATTAAGGCTATGTAGCTAAAGTTGCAACAAGAGTTTTGTATACTGAGCATCCATTTAGACCCATGTGGCCTTAGCTGGTGATGAAGTGCACCTACTGTACAGTGGAGTTTTTTGAAGAAGGCACCGCAGAGAGCATTGACTACCCAAGACAATCAACTACAACAAGAATCAATAAGATCTCCTGGCCCTCTATTAACTTCATTTTTCCAACTTTCTTTGCTCCCTTTTGTTTTCCAGGATTTCTATACAACATGCAAATGATTTTCATGTACTAGACTCAGGAAATGGATTAGTCCAGAGAGACAACATAATGCATGCTCTGTGTATGTGTGTGTGCGCATGTGTGTGTGTGTATATCTTTTTCCGGTTCAGCAAGTTTCAAAAAAGACCAGCAAGTATATCAGAGTGTGACAGATAAATCATGCCAATCATTTATTATTTGTATTATTTTTTATTATTTTTTATTTATTTGAAACTCAGCATTAGAAATACATAATATCTATATGTGTGAGGAAAAAGGAGTGTGTAAAATTCCTCGAACATTTTCATTAAACACTTTTGTGATATGCCATTTTGCACACAAATATTAAAAACCTTTTGATTCTTTAAGGCTTACTCTGTATATACAGTGTGCTGTATACTGTATGTATTTGCATATACAGAGTAGATGAAAATGAACTGGGCAATATTTAGTGGCTATAGAACTTGTAGTATCACTGGAGCACCACCCGTTGGTGCACCACCCCATTTGGCTCTTACTTTGGTGGCGTGGTTAGATCAGCATTTTCCAGGACGTTGGCTGGGGCGATGCACAACTCATGAACGGCCTCCAAGAAGTCCAGATCTCACTCCGTGTGATTTTTTTTCCTGTGGGGCTGCGCAAAGGAGGAGCTGTGCAGGACAAAGCCTCGCACACTGGAGGACTTCAGGAGGTTCTCAGAAATATCCCAAATGACTTCCTTCATAAGACTGTGCATTCCATCTTCGGCCGTTTGAGGAAACTGGTTGACGCCACCGCTGCCTACGTTGAAGTTTAGAGTTTTGCTTTCATTTCATTTTCCTATGTAATAAAGTAAACACACAATTTGTTTCAAAGAATTTGTATTAGAAATATGGACTTTATTACCTTGTAATTACTTTATTGCCTTGTTACTTTTCACCCACCGTGTATGTCATTTTTACTGGATAAGGTGAAATACACGTTCGCATGCAATAGTTTTGAAACCCCTTTCCCTCAACAGCTTGAACAACAATTTGAATACAAGTGTAGACATTTTAGTCAAATTAACCTTAAATCTATATGAGTGCATTTTAGAGGTTTTACTCTGTAGACCATATTAAGTGGTCAAAAACCTTTTACTATGTATCGTGTCCTGGTCTGGGTTGTAGTGCACTTAGTAGACATAAGAGTCTACTGAGAAGGATATAGACAGAAAGACATTTTAGATTATTGAAAATTATGTCACTGAGGGGAAAAATAAACAAACTGGGAATCAAATCCTGTGACTGTCATTGGTACTGTATAAACACACCACCTCCACCACTAGATGGAGGATCGAATTAAGCAATAAAAATGTAATCTGTTTATCTTTCACCACATAATCACAAAAAAAAAAACTATTGGAAATTTCCTTTCATTTTGAAAAATGTATTGTGGTTTTTAAAAATGCATTTAACACATGAACTTCTGTTGCACCATTACTCGTGCAACTAGGCCCAAGTTTAGCTTCTTACCCATATGGTATAACATTAGTCTAGTCAAAGGTTGTAACTCATGCTTTAACAACATACTTGACTGTTAGAAGTGTATTTCTGCAGATCAGCTTAGTTTCAAAAGGATCATATCAACAATAGCCAACACAACTCTCCGCTGGTTAATGGAACTAATTCTAACTCAGCTTGTCCTCATCTCGAGCAGTGGTGTTGCAACTATTACGGTTCTGAGATACTGATCATAAGTTTCCGGGGGGGGCGGGGAGGAACTTACTACAGTAATTTGCTCTCTTGCTGCTGAATAGCCGACACCTATAATAAACCCATATAAATAAAACAGGTGAAAATATTTGCAAGACTAACCAAGCATTACCCTACATTACACACCTTTATACCACAAATCTGATTGGTCAGCAGGTAGGACCATCAAGCCAGCTGTCTCTATAGCAACGGTTAATTCACTTCTACATAAGCTAATAATGAACAGAAACGAATAATCATTGATTTACTGAAGCTTCCTCTGAGGACCCATTTTGGAAAGGAGTGTCAGGTGGCTAAAGTATAGAGGTGTTTCTACTATATGCTTTGTAGTTTCTTAGTAACATGACAAGTTGCATTTGTTTGTCTTATAAACATCAAGAAATAAAAGGCTGATAATGGAATAACAGGTTATATCTGCTATAGGAAAGAGTAACTCCACTTGGACTCCGTCATTGGTAGTTTTCTCATAACAGCATGCTCAATTGTGTTTATTCCTTACATAATAATTCCTGGTTACACTAACCAACAGGACAATTCGTCATTTTAATAATACACAAAGGAAAGAAACTGTTACGGTAACCTGCTTTTAAAACGTACAGTACGTGCAGGTCTGTAAACACAGAACTGAAATAATGACTGATGTGTAATGAATCAGGAAAGAGAAGTGTTTTTTTCCCCCCACATACACTTCACCATCCTTAGTATTTTTGAACAGCCACTTTTCTTTGAACTATGTGCAGTTAGTTTATTAGTTAGCATATTAATTATGTAGCATGCCTTGTCTGAAGCAATGAATTTACTTTAGTTGTCGTATTGATAGAGTAATCAAATATTTTAGATTATTTCATTCATTCATCCACCTTCTATGCTGCTTATCCTGTATACAGGGTCACGAAGACCTGGAGACTTGGGGCATGAGGCTGGGTACACCCTGGACGGGGGGGCCAATCCATCACAGGGCATACACACACGCACAACCCTAATCCACATTCTTTGTAGTGTTGGTGAAATTCGGAGGACCAGGAGGAAACCCAAGAAGAATGGAAAGAACATGTAAATTCCACACACACACAAACCCTGAGGCAGAAATCGCACTCTCGTACCTGGAGGTGCAAAGCCACAGTGCAAACCACATCATCGTGTCACCTATTTTATATAATTTATATTATTACATCAAAGATTTTATTGTAATAAAGTCTACAGTGATACTAAATAGTCTTAAGGTGGCAAGGAAAACTGGTTTAAGTCAATATGTTTAAGTTCAATAGGAGAACCATGCTGTTGATGAGCTGTACTGCAGTGTTGTATTCTTCTGCCATCTGGTGGTCAAAAGGAGTGTTTACATTATGATTGTTTACATGGCTGCAGATAAACTGATCAGCCATAACGCTAAAGCCAGTGATAGGTGACTTATATAATAGTCATTTAAACAATCCAATGGCACTTGTCAAATATTGTGTATACACACACAAATATTTGTATATATATATATATATATATATATATATATACACACACACAGTATATACAGTGTGTACATACGTATGTATCGTGGGTGTCTTCCAGATTTTTTGGACCTTCTCGAAGAGGTATAGAGGTTGCAGGGTCATGGTCACCATTTGTGTAAGGAGCAAAGGTTACCCTGTTTGGTCCAATTCCACTGAAGACCTACTGTATCACAAATAGCTAAAAGAGTTTATGCTGCTATTAAATAAAGATATTAGAACACACAGTGTATCACAGATTTCTGCCTATAGGACTGCGTAACTGTAATTGGCATCAGAACCGGGCCATGGAACAATGGAAGAAGGTGGCCTTAGTCTCATTAATCACATTCTTTTTTACCTAATATAGCCATGTGTGTGTGTGTCACTTACCTGTGCAAGAGATAGTCAAGATTCAATTCAATTAAATTTTATTTGTAACAATAATTTAAATAAAATTTAACAATTGACATTGTCGCAAAACAGCTTTACACAACCAAAAGAATTAAGTTTGTATGAAATGTGAATGTGTATGAATCACAATGATAAGACTGTCCCTGATGAGCAAGCCGAGGACGACGGCAACAGTGGCAAGGAAAAACTCCCTGAAATTTTAATAGGAAGAAACCTTGACAGGAACCGGACTCAACAGGGAACCTATCCTCATTTGGGTGAGATGGATTGCTGGGATTGATCTGCATCATACTGTGTGAGACTGGAAGTTCAGTAAAACAGGAGATGTGTTAAAGTTAAAATGGAGTCCAGTTCGTTCCTGGAGGCTCAGGTAGACTATAGGAAACTCCAGTCCTGAACTATCGAGCAACTGAAGTCACAAGTCTTCAGAGAACAGCTGTCTGCATCAGCCGAGTACAGGACCGTCTTCATGTTAAAGTCGATCCGTCCCCAGTCACCACACGCATCCCATTATTAAAATCGATGCGAAATTTCACAGGGAGCCAATGCAGCGTGGAGAAGATAGGGGTGATGTGCTCGTATGTTCTGGTTCTAGTGAGGAACCGAAGCTTGTTTATGCACCAGACAGTAAGGCATTACAATAGTTCAACTGAGAGGTGATAAAAGCATCTGCATCGTGTAGTGGCAATATATTTTTTATCTTGGAAATATTTCTCAGATGAAAGAATGCTTTCGTGGTAATATTATCTACATGTGCTATAAATATAAATAGAAGGCTGGAATCTATAATCATACAGTACCGAGGTCTTTTACTGTTGCACTTGATGGAACAGAAAGGCCATTTAAAGTTAGAGTGTGATCAGAAAGCTTACTTCTAGCTGCTTGTGGTCCTATGACTAGAACTTCTGTCTTATCAGGATTAAGCAGAAGGAAGATAATTAATATCCAGTCTCTTATGTCCTGCACTCATTGCTCAACTTTAGTAAACTGTTTTTTTTCATCTGGTTTTGCTGAGATGTATAACTATGTGTCATCAGCATAAATGACAACATTCAGATCGGAATTTATGAGGATTTTGTAAGTTCTGTCGTGTTTGTTATCATCATTAGAGTTGGTAGGAAAATTGGAGCATGTTCAGAGATTTCAGCTGGTGTCTCCCGACCTCGGTAACGCCTTGGTATTGATTCTTAAGCGCTGCTATCAAGTCCTTATCGATGTTTAAGCACTATTATCTAGTCCTTATTAGTTCTTAAGCATTGCTATTGCCTCCTTACCTGTTCGGCAGCCAAAATCATCTCATTAAATGTTGATGGAAGTAATGACAAAATTACCAGTGATATTTTAAGGAAAATAGTGAAGATTAACCACGATTGGAAGATGTATATGTTAAAGTCCGAAGCACAATAGAAATGTTTTAATGTCTGTGGTTTGATAATTTCTGGTAATTTCATAATAAAGTTAAAAAATATATGTTGTATAGCTTACAAATAAAAAAAATTATAAAAAAAGCTTGGAGTGAGATTCTGAAAATATGTGCATGGGTTTTGCGCGTACATGCACGTGACGCCTCCACCTTGCATTTTGTCTGGGCATGCGTGGTGGTGGGGGGCCATTGCGTGCATCGCTCAGGTTCTGTATATTCTAGGAGAACAGAGTTAAAAGTTTAATCATACACAAAGCAGTGCATCAGTATTTATATTAATTAAAACATTCAGGGGCTACCACACTAAATTAAGAGAGAGTTTAACAAAACACACGCAGTATTATGTGTATGTAGTATTGTAGTATGTAGTATTATGTATAATTTTTTTTAATTTGTTAACGGCTCAATGTGGGGCTGCTACACTTGAAAAATTAACAGAATTGCTAATTAAAAATGTTAAATCGGGAGGCGTCGGGTCAGTGGAATGGGGGTATTATCTTGTTTTTTGACTTCTTTAGATTTTGTTGTAATAAAAATATTTATAAAAATATTTTTTTAATATTTGGATGTCTTTCCACAATAATTCTGTTTGTGTGCAGATATTGATGAATGTGCAGTGGGAAATCCATGTGGAAACGGTACTTGCGTTAATGTGATTGGAAGCTTTGAATGCCACTGTGAGGAAGGTTTTGAGCCAGGCGCCATGATGACATGTGAAGGTGAAGCTCTTTTTATTTCGCTGTAGGGAAGGAATTAATTTGGATTTAATTTGAACTTCATGATACTGCCATGTTTTGTGCTGCTGTATTCAAATCCAGGTCTGGCTTTTTTATTTATGGTACAGATATAAATGAATGTGCACAGAACCCTTTGCTCTGTGCATTCCGCTGCATCAATACATTTGGGGGATATGAATGCTCCTGCCCATCAGGCTACACACTCCGATATGATGGGAGAATGTGTCAGGGTGAGACAACAACTTAAACCTAGGATCATATGGAGTTAAAACTGACCTAAAGTGATTTGCCTTTCTCAGTTCTACATCTTAGCTGTCCTCTAACTCTTCTAACACCAGCACTGTATCCTTTGACTCACATTTTCTCTTTCACACTGCAGATCTGGATGAGTGTGCAGAGGGTTTACATGACTGTGACACCAGGGGTATGAACTGTAAGAACCTCATCGGTACCTTCATGTGCGTGTGTCCTGCTGGAATGGTGCGAAAGATGGATGAAGAAGTTTGTCATGGTCAGAACTCTTGTTTGTCATCTCTTACGTGACATTAATGCTATTTACATCCCACTAAGTGGATATACATAAATACACATATTGTAAATATGTTCATTGACCTTCTACTTTTGTCTCTATCCCACTAGATGAGAACGAATGCCGCACTAAGCCAGGTATTTGTGAGAATGGCCAATGTGTGAACACTATAGGCAGTTACATGTGTGAGTGTGGAGAAGGCTTCCAGTCTGACTCTACACATACTCAGTGCATAGGTAAGTTTTTTTTTTTTTTCTGTGAACCTGAAACCTGAATGGATAGAAAAGTGTGTTTCTAAATGCATGTATGCATATCCATATGCAGTAATATTAATAGTTCTACATAATTTTCTTTTGTGTTTTTTTGTTTTTGTTTGAGTGCATTTATGTTTATTACCTGTCAAAACATATTTGCTTATGCAAGCCTTTATTATTTATTTAATTATTTACTTATTTTTGTTTTTATGGTTTTGGGTAATGAGAATTTTTTTCAATGCATTTAATAAATAGAATTAAGCTACCCTTACTATTTTGATTTGTACATACTGTATATGTAAAAAATATATATTTTTATTTTAAAATATATCTATCAAAGATCCAAAGCACATGATCTCACATTAAACTCTCATCATTAAATCATACCTTGACTTTTCCCAGATTTTAGACAAGGCTTCTGTTTCATTGAGGTGCTACAGACCATGTGTCAGATGTCCTCCAGCAGTAGAATACCCAGTACTAAATCCCAGTGCTGCTGTGACCGCGGCCGTGGATGGGGAAACCAGTGTGAGCTTTGTCCTCTGCCTGGCACTGTCAAGTACAAGAAACTGTGTCCACATGGGCCCGGCTATGCCACAGATGGCACAGGTTTGCCAGTCTTTCTCTTCAATTCATCATACCTAGTACAGTTCCTTAGTGATGGCAATGCTTTTTTTCTCTTACGGCTAATATAAATTGTGCCTTGTTGTCTTTATCAGTATGTTTTATGGCAAAAAAAGCGTATGATTTAAAATTTTTGTTTATTTACATTTTACGATTTATAGTAATCTATTCATGCACTTGTTTCTGTTGTCAGCCTGTTTACTTGACATCTGTCACCTGAGGTTTAAAAAAGTTTTAGTGTATGTTAGCTTATCATCACTAAATCTTAAATTCATTAAAAAGTTTCAAAGTTGTTGTTGTTGTTGGTCTTTCGGCTGCTCCCGACAAGGGGTCGCCACAGCGGAATACCCAGTCCGCACTACAACTTGGCACAGGTTTTACGCCGGATGCCCTTCCTGACGCAACCCTCCCATTTTATCCGGGCTTGGGACCGGCACTGCATCCAAAGTCAAAATTGAAATTAAAATTTTATTTGTCATATACAGGACGTGTCATACACAGTATGATATGAAGTAAAATGCTTATCAGAATCAGAAAGAGTTTTATTGCCAAGTACGCTTGCACGTACAAGGAATTTGTTGTAGTGACAGAGCTTCCAGAACAAAACAAATGACAAGAAAAAACAGCACAAAAACTGCTGATGACCCACTGTAAAAAAAAAATAAGAAAAAAATAAGAAAAGTGGAGTTTTTCAATGCGAATATAAAGTATGAAATAAGATTTAAAAAAATTTACAAATTAGAAATATAGAAAAAAAACTTTAACTGTAAAAGAATTTTAAATGCACATTATGTACAAATAATAAAATAAGAAAAATAAAATAAGAAAATAAAAATAAGAATGTAAAAAATATAATTAAATATAATAAAATAAAGAAAAGTTGAAGTGGCAATTCCAATGTAGAAGTGGAATCCAGAATGTGCAGAATAATGTGCAAAGTCACAGTTCAAAGTTCACAGTTCTGTGGTGTGCAAAATGTGCCATACTGTATATAATGTGTGGTGAGCATCGTGGTGGGTGTTAAGTCCTATGTGGTGTTGTGATCGAGAGTCTGTATAAAATGTGGGAAAAAGCTCCTCCTCAGTGTCTCTGTGTTGACCTTCAGGGAGTGGAATCGCCTTCCCTCATACAGCTAATCTTACTAAACACAACACCTAAACATCTCAAATGTTAATGTATACTTTTATACCCACAGATATAGATGAGTGTAAGATCATTCCAGACGTGTGTAAGAATGGACAGTGTATTAACACTATGGGCTCCTTTAAATGTCACTGTGGTCCAGGCTACACAGCCACCATTACTGGCACTGCATGTGTTGGTAAGACTCTTCCATTTACTTTACACAAACACCAAATGCAAATAAAAGTACTAAAATATTAACTTATTCCTACCCTTATCCTCCCAAGTTTAAATATTGTATTAAAAAGCCTTATTAATGACTTATCTTTGATATTTTAAGACTTGGATGAGTGTGCAATGTCCCCGAAGCCTTGCAACTTTATCTGCAAAAACACTGAAGGCAGCTACATTTGCTCATGTCCACGTGGCTATATTTTGCAAGATGATGGCAGAACCTGTAAAGGTGAGCAAAGTGTCCTATAGTATCATGTTTCCCAACCTGAGGTCAGTGCCTCCGCCAAAGATCGCAGGGGGTGAGCGAGCCTTTGTCTGCCCTGAGGCTATGAGGTTGCTGGAATTAAATTTGCACATGTTAAATACAGTAAGATCATAATAACACACTTACAGTATAATTAAAAGTCTGCATAGAAAGCTATTTAAAAGATCAATTTATTCTTTGGTTTGGGCCGGGCCGGGCTGGGCGGGGCCGGGAGGGGCCGCGCGGGGTGAAATGTTACGAGGGAGGACTCAGCTTTTCTTTGACACAGTGTACTGTAGGTAAAAAGAAAAAAAAAGGTTGGGACTCCCTGCTATAGTGGAAGGCGTGGCAATTATTATCACAGTAACCAGCGTTTGGCTGTTACTGTCATAACAGACATTCCTATATGCTGTTATACTTTCTGTATTAGTTCAGACTTGGAAGAGTATAAATGTATTATTTGGCTTTAATGCAGTCTCCAATTTAAACCTTGATATCAGCTTAAAGAGCCCCACAATGTTAGAAGGAACCCCATTATGGATATTAAAAGCTAAACACTATAAGAAGCACTCATATCTCATTCATTCAAAGTGAAGGGATTAGGTTATGAAGCAATTTTGTAGAGTTTGAAAATTGAATGTTGTGAAAGTAAGACCATAAAATTTCCAGATGGAAGTTAAAACAAGACGATTATATGCAAACTATGGAGAAATATAAAGTAAATGTGCAAATTAATCTTTTTTTAGAATATGCTGTTTAAGAAGCCCTACTAGTGAGATTTTGGCTATAAAAACGCTGGGTTCAAGCTATTTTCTGTAAAGGCATTATAATGTGACTGTGATTGTAAATTCAGGACGTGTTTGGCACTGATTACTGTACTAAAATGAGAGCAGGTCTTCTTGCACAGGATCTTAAAAAGGCTGAGATAAATTAATGTATGAATTAATTGCAGTACTGCATGTTTTTTTTGCAATTTGATGCATTTATAATAGAAAATCAACATTATTTGAGAGAGAGAAAAAATGATGAGCTGTTGAATTTAAAGAGTTGATTTTATTTTTGTGCTTTGAAGATTTGGACGAATGCCAGTTAAAGAGACACAACTGCCAGTTTATGTGTATTAACACCATCGGTGGCTTTGCTTGTAAATGTCCCCCGGGCTTTACACAGCACCACACTGCCTGTATGGGTAAGCAGATTGATAAACACAAAAACAAATATACATAAAAAGTAGTCTGAACTCTTTTGCTGAACTGAGGATAACAATTTATGTTTTAAGAACTGGCCAAGAGCCAATAACTGTAACTTATATTTCCTCTTTATTTAACTGTTTTCCACACTGAATATATAAAAATATTTTATATATTTTTTTATATATATAACACAGCAGTAAGGGCAAAACATCATGTCTCTTGTTATTGTGTATTTTCCCTTGACAGATAATAACGAGTGTGCTGCAGAGCCCAGTTTGTGTGGAGCTAAGGGCATTTGCCAGAACTCACCAGGCAGCTTTAGCTGCGAATGCCAGCAGGGATTCAGCCTTGACTCTAGTGGCTTGCATTGTGATGGTAACTTCATTTACATATATGCGAGTGAGAGTAAATGCTGTGCTTGACAGTGGGTATAAGGTGTTTTTGCTAAAATTCTGCTTGTTTTTTTCCAAACATGGTGCTGCACTCCACTTCATAGAACATTGTTCCATGAGTCTTGTGTATTGTTCAGATGCAGTTTTGAACCTCACTCACGGTCTCATGTTCTTTTTAGACAAATTAGGTTTCTCCAGGCAGTCCTTCTAAGCAAACTGTTCTTATTAAGTCTTCTTCTAATCGTACTGTCATGGACTTTAACATTTAACATGCTCAGTGAAGCCTGTCGAGTCTGAGATGGAACTCTTGGGCTATTTGTATTTCTTTGAGCGCTGGGATGTCCAGTTCTAGGAAGATCGGCAGCAAGTCTTGCCTGTCTTGAATGTGAAGTTAAGAGAGTTAGATGCCAGATTACAAACCGGAAGCTCATAAGTTCATTGTACAGTACTAAACATTTTAATTTAATGTAATCCATGATGCAGTCAGGCCTCTACTCCTCAAAACAGCAGTGATTATATGTAGTGTGACATTCTATGAGCCTCAAGGAAAACTATAATACAAGGCAATAGTACTTAAAGTGTTACACAAAAGTGTTTTTACTATCCTTTTTTTCAGAAGAACAGAACAGAAAATGATAGAAGGGAAAAACAATGCTGCACTTTTATTAACAAGGGTGTTGGTCCACCTTGTATATTTTGCAAGACCTTTACATGTTATAGTGTACACAATAACCTAAATTCATTCTTCCCCTAATTTTAATTTAATGTTTAATTTTTACAATTATATATACACTACCGTTCAAAAGTTTGGGGTCACTTTCTAACTCCATGATCGTTCCTGATTTTTATTTCTTTCTAC
>JAOVVB010000008.1:4423644-4439870 GCA_028570985.1 Heterobranchus longifilis | reverse complement strand
ATAGTTTTGAAATCCCCAGTATTGTTGTAGAATGTAGAAAATAAATCACTAAACAAAAACAAAGAAATTTGCAAGTGCCCCCAAACTTTTGAATGGTAGTGTACATATAATAGATACATTAATCTAATATTATATAATGTTATAATATATAAAACAAGCAGACATTAAATTTACACATAGCTTAAAACCATACACATACTATACATGTACTAATGTGACCATAAAAGTGTACACACACTTAAATCGGACAAATATTTTGTACATTAGTAAAGTCACTTCCTCAAAAAGGGAAACGTCATGCTTCAATCTGCATTCATTTTTTTTTATTATTATTGTATAGTAGACTTCCTTACATATGGCTTCACTCCTCTCAAAGAGTGATAGTGATTAGCATTCACTTACTCACTTGCTCAGTATTGTGGCAGGCTGTATTTCTTTCTGGTTCAGTCATGCACACATTGTTTGAGGTGAACCTCTTGACTCCACTGTTACCAAAAGGGAGGTTGCTGTCCTCATTCATTTTTGTAATCAGTGTCATGTCTTTGCAACGAGGACGTCTTCCAATTACTTACAATCAGAAATAATGGATAAAGATCTATTCCTTTAATGCAGTGCTCTCAGTAGATCCAGTCTAATGATGTGAGAAATAGCCAGTTTGGTAAATCACATTATTGCATGCAGGTTAGTACAATAAAGTGTTATTTATGTGTTCGGAAGTGTTAAACATCTGTGAAGTCGCATTGGGTTGGCCTGCTTTTTCACACGCATGAACCCTGAGACCTAGAACTGTATTCAGCTGAACTCATTAAAAGCATGTGGTAGAGGAATTCATCAAAAGCATTATAGAAGCCAAACAGCTTCTATGAAGAGCTGACCTAAATCTACACTTGTGCTCTAAAGGCTTGGAAGGAGTTTAACAAAGTCAAAGTCAAAGCTCTTCATTTTATTATATTTCTTTAAAAAAAAAAAAGAGAGAAAATTAAAAACTTACACATAATTTAGTCATCTGAAATTTGACAAATTGATTTCAGGCTACATTGATACAACATTCCTCACATTATATTATATAATATTATAATAAGTATAATATTTATGTGGTGTAAGATTTAAATAAAAACTGACATATGAATTTTCTGTAAGTGCACAGATTTTCCATGTCATTAAAATGTGAATGTTTAACTATATCCAGTTGAGAAATATTACTAAATTGCAATCATAATCTACCTTAAATAATCTGGGCCTGATTCTTGTTTTGTTTTTTTGTTTTTTTCTCCTGGCACTGTCTATTAAGTAGTTTATGATTGTAAAAGAACTCGATCAAGTCCAAGACAGTTGTTAGTCTGGTCTGTTCTGGATCTGTTTTGTAGCACTTTTAGGGTTGTATAGACATAAATTGTGTAAAATTACGTTGTAATAAGCAATTGTAAACACTGGAATTCCATCAATTTTACCTGCAGCCTTAAACCATTTACCTGCTGTTACACATGAGACCGAGTTCCAAGTCTGTCTTTTGTGGTCTGTGAAATGAGTGGGATGAACAATGAACTATTTAGCAGCAACAGACCCTTAGTTTTCTTTAAGTACTGTATATCAGAAACTGCTGCACTGTCAAACCGCCAACGTTCTTTAAGCCAGAGAATCAGGTTCGCATTAATATTTCACTGCAGCAGTGGCTCATGTTTTCATGGAAACTACTGCTGTTCGGGAATATTAGGACCTAAAAAAACTCTCTTTTACATTCCCAGAGAAGGTTTCAGTTCCTCATTAAGTTTGAAGCTATGTATGAAGCTGTTACAATACTACGAGAGTATCTGTGAAAAGGAAGCACCACTACCACATCACAGGTTGAAATGGGTCCATTATTACAGTAATACAATAAAATGTTTGGCTAAAATATGAACAACTGATGGTGTGTATAAATTGGTACACTGAATTATGAGGATTTTCATTTACCAATTAATATGTGTTGTGGTACTGTATGTCTGTGTTCACGGATATTGCTGACAGTCTTCGTTTTGTTAAATGGAAAAAGTTTCCCCGCAGTAATATTCAACAGAAGTAAGAGCAGGACTTTATGTTAAACATTCCAGACCCACCCATTTTGGAAGAAAGTTTGTTAAACCTGCTCCCTTAATTATTTTTGCTTGCTCTTTTTTAAATTCATTTAATTGGTTTTATATCCCCAAACATAAAATATTATTTAAACCAGATGTAACCCTGACAGGATTAAGCAGTTTCTGAAGACAAATTAATACATTTCTGAATGCCCACTCCAACCCATACAAGAGAAAAGCACCTGTTAACACACTGTTTTTTTAAACTGTTGCATTTCTTATCTCATTCCATCTTGTTTTGGCTTTTTTTGTAGATATTGATGAGTGTAAAAGTAATCACCGATGTCAGTATGGTTGTGACAACATGTTAGGCAGTTACCGCTGCAACTGCCCCCAAGGCTACACCCAACACTACCAGTGGAATCAGTGTGTTGGTAAGTAACACATAATGTTATTTATTCTGATTGATTTATTTTGTGTGTGCATGCGTGCTTATCTTTTTATTTTTTATTTTTTTACAAAAGGCTGACAGCCACAAATATTTTATTTTATTTCTGACTTTATAGTAGCAATTCTTACATCTGTTTATTTAATATGAGAATCTTTCAAACAGTGATATTGTTGCAAATAAGCTACAGTAGAGGAATTTGTTTTTATATTGTCAGCAAGTGTTTACACATTTATTAGGCACTGCAACAGCGCCATCTATGGGACAGTGAATCTGTTCTTCATTTGAGCAAAATTCACAATAGTCAGTTATGTAATGTCGTTTGAGTTATGTATTCTCTTACAAGGAAATTTATACATAATCAACAAGAAATAAAATGCTTAAAAACCACAGTTCTTTATAAAGCTTACATGTCTGTGCTGTAGATGAGAATGAGTGCTCCACTCCTGGCACATGTGGTACCGCTTCATGTTTCAACACATTGGGCAGCTTCAAGTGTGCCTGTCCAGCTGGGTTCAGCTTTGAGCAGGGTTCCAGCAGCTGCGAGGATGTGGAAGAGTGCACCTCTTTCAAAAATCCCTGCAGCCACGGCTGCTCCAATACCCAGGGAGGGTACAAGTGCGGCTGTCCTTCTGGATACTATAGGATTGGCCAAGGGTGAGAAGGGCATGTTGTTATACAAAGCATCAGGGCTTTTGGGCAATATTACCAGGGTAGTAAGATACTGTATGTACAATGGGAAATGCTAAAAGTCAATCATTCTTGTATGTACAATTTACAATGTGAAATTTGAGGTTGATGAGGATGTTTTGCATGTATGTATAGGCACTGTGTGTCAGCTCTGGGCTTTGGGAGGAGTCAGCTGGGATCTGTCCGCGCATCTGGAACATCGGAGGATAACAGCCACTCCCCCGAAGGCTGCTACAGTTGCAATGTTAATAGTCAACGTAAGAGAGGAATTGGGAAGAGGCATGCCATCCACGAAGTAGAACCAGAGAAGGTAAAAGAAATTAAAATATACATATACAGTACCAATCAAAAGTTTTGACACAGGTTTTATTTATTCTTCTACACTCTACAACAATCAAATGGAGACCTCAGATTAGGTTATTAAGTAACAACAACAACAACAACAGTCAGTTGACACTTAAGCAATTTCCCTCTGATTAATAAAGTTCTTTGAATCTTGAATCTTTAATCTTGAATTGAAAGACAAGAAGGTCAGCTTTTCTGTAACAGGTCTTACAAGAACATTATTGCAAGTGAATTTGCAAAATCCATCAAGCACCATGATGAAAACATGGAGAACATCTCACGAAAGCAAGACCAAAACTTGCCTCTGCTGCAGAGTAGAAGTTACTTTAGAGTTACCAGCCTCAAAAATCACCAATTACCATAAGTTGAAGACACAGAGAAGCAACGAAGGTTATTGAATATTTTGAATGCCTTCAGCATTGTTTTTATTTACAGCAATGTATAAAGAAATAAAAATCAGGAAATGCTATGGAATTAGAAGGTGTGTCCAAACTTTTGACATGTAGCGTATATAAGTCAGATATTAAATGTCTTCATCGCTTCACTGATGTTTTTGTTTAAATTGTCTAAACAATTAAAACTGTAAAAATAATTTTTATTTTTTACATTAATTCAAAATGATAAAATCATATTTTGGGCCAAAGGTCTTAAACATATGGGTCAAATAATATGTGGTCTGTTAGTTAAAAAAAAGTGAAAAAAAAAAACAAACTCATGTGTTATTCCACTAGGAGGCAACATAGTGAAATATAACATCATAAACCCAAGTACTAACAAAACGTGGTAATGATATCTAGTTCTTTGTTAGCAAGCTAAACATTTGACATGTAATGCAAAAATTGTTAAATTAATTTCAGTTGTACTGTGGGTTGTAACAATACCAAACACGGAAAGTTCAGTAGAGCAATCAAGCGACTGTATGTAAAAATTTTGTTAATTTGGTAAAATCGAATTCCCTTTATTAGTTTAGTAGATGATGAACAATCATTGGTCACTTTTAAAGGAATAGCCATATGTCTGATTATCCATGTAGTTATCCAGTCAGCCAAACAACAATAGCAACACAAAAAAAGGGTACCATGCGATCCGAGTGATTTTGCGGCATGGTTGTTGGAGCCACGTGGTCTAGTTGAAGTATTTCAGAAACTACAGATCTCTTGAAATTGGATTCATTTAATTCGATTCAAGTTTACTTGTATAGTGTTTTTAACTATGCTCATTGTCGCAAAGCTGCTTTAACAGAATTTTTTAAAAAAGTCACAAGTGCTCAAAGAACATCTGTCTTCATCAGCCGAGGCCAGGACCGTCTTCATGGTAAAGTGGAACTGTCTCCAGTCACCACACACACACATCCCAAACAGACCACATGGGGTCGCCATGCGACAAAATCTCTAACAAGAAGCGGGCCACTGGCAGCTCAGGAGCAGCATGTGTAGCTTCACAGATAGAGAGAGAGAGAGAGAGAAGACAAAGGTTACTTATGGTCAGAGTCACGTAATGTATAAATGAATATAAATTAAGTGCAGAGTGCAATCGGGGAATCCTTCAGGACTACTGTAGCTATGACAGCATAACTAAAAGAGAGAGCCAGGAGAAAGCGCAGAGGGCTCCCCTGGGAAGTAAAGCAATCACGCCACCGTCAACAAACCCGAGTGATCAATGAGAGTGGGGAAGACAGCATCCAAACATTCCAGTCAGTTCACCATAATACTCTACATCCTTGAGTCCCCCAGATCTGCTCCTTTACCTAAGTCAAATGTATTGACAAAAATGCTTGGCTAAATAAATAGATTTTTAGCTTAGACTTAATAACTGAGAATGCCACTCATGGTAGACATGCTACAAAAGCAAAAGACCACATCAGGTGGAAACACAGGAACAGGAATCTGAAAGTGGCCAGATTAGTTGGCTGATTTGATAAATTGTTTGAAAAAGTAGGTTGTAAAGATGTCCCGGTTAAAATAGCAAGTGATTGTATATTTTATCTGCATTTAGGATAAATGGCCCATCACCTAAAATATATTTACATCCCTGGTTTAGACAATATGGCAACAATGCCATGACCACGATACAAATTTTTAATTGAGTAAGCTAAATTACCTTACCTGGTTTTAGTCTGTGCAGGAAATCCCAGTCAGCCTGGACAGTATAGACATGGAGCAGCCTCTGCTACTGGTACTCAACATGTCCCAGTGCACCCACAACGAGCACATCCTGGAGCTGGTGCCTGCCCTCAGACCTCTCATTCATCACGTCACTTATAACATCACAGAGGGGAATCAGGAAGAAATATTCCATCTCCGACAGCACGAGGAGCTCAGCTACCTGCATTGCATGCCGGAGAAAGCTTTTCCAGGGTATTATATATTAAAGATAAGCAGTTCTCCACTTTATAATCATGCAGAGCTGTTGCAGTTAGAGGACAACTGGGACAGAGACTACCTCTCAGGTGAGCTAGGGCAGAATCTCCACATGAAGCTCCACATTACACTGCAGTGAAACACACTGTATATCACTTACATACCAAACATCAGCAGCTCTCATTCTGAATAATATAACAGACTTTTTTGTTTTACACAAGTGCCTGCAGTTTACTTATGAGGGTATTTCATGGTGCTTTCTGAAACATGGATTATCTGTTTACGGGTCGTATTCACTAAAGAAGGAGCCGAAGCTAAAACTGTGGACATGGTCTCATCCAAATAAAACATTCTCGTGCAGCTTCAAATCACCTTTTTCGTCGTCTGTCGAAAAAATCACGTCTGTTAAAGACACTTCTTTATTTCCTATAAAAATGTTCAAGTTATGGATATATATATATATGGATATTAATGGATATTCTATAAGATATTAAGATAAGATAAGGTAATTCATAAAAAATTAGTCTTGGCTTCAAAAAGTCATAATTATGTATTTGAAAAGTTGAAAGTGTTGATTATGATTATGTGTTTGTATGTATGTGTGTATATATTATATATATAATAGGTAGTTTTTTTATGAAGCTAGTTTTATATTTATTTTTTAATAATTTTGATATTGGCATATGAAAGTATGTGATAAATGCATAATTTCTAACCAAAAAATATTACAGAAAAACAAGTATTACCAAAATTTTATGTATATAAACAATTGAAAACCAAGATTGTTTTGGACAATCTCTGGACAAATAAATGGTTTTAAGATATTGTGTGTACTTTCATAATACAGTACGTATAAGGGCGACCACAAACCTACATTACTTTTATTACATTTACTGTATATTTACTAATTTTTCCATTCAGTCACTTAAAAGCAGCTGGAGTTGGGTCTTAAATACCCACTCCACTATCCCCCTCCACTCTTCCTGCAGGGAAAATAATGTGATTTTAGTGACTTTGATAATCGCATGGCTGTTGGCGCCAGATGAGATGGTTTATGGATTTTGGGAACTACTGCTCTCATGGGAAATTTCATTCATTTCTTTAGAGTTTACTCAATATGGTGTAAAATAAAACATAAACATCTAATGTGTGGCAGTACTGTAGGCAGAAACGCCTTGTTGATGCAGGAGGCCAGAGGACACTGTCCAGACTTGTTCAAGGCTGTGAAATAGATCATTTTCATTTCATTAGATCATTAGTCTTCAGCGGTACAGTTGCGGTGGGTTCGTACTCAGCGGTGCAGACTGTTGTGCTCAAAATACTAGAAGATCAGCAGCTTTTGAAATTCTTGATCCAAGCTGTCTGGTTCTCATATTTTTAGTGTGAGATTAAGCTAATTAACTTCAATCCTCTCGTGTACCAATAACGCTCCAAGGCTAGAGCTGATGTAAAAAAAACGGTAATGATACCAGAGAGTGTCTGTAGTGCTTATATGATCTCTGTCATCTCTATACAGTGACTATATACTATAGTGGATCACAAATGTTCTTAATTTGATCAAACCAGGTATACTGCTATTTTTCCAAATGAAATGTGCACAGGTTTATCTAAACTTTTTTATATCCTACCGAGGGATTCAATTGAAATTAAACTGTCCAACAGCATCAGACATTTTTTAAAAATTATTTCACTAATTCAATTAAATTCGGTTTTATTTATATAGTGCTTTTAACGGTGATCTTTGTCGCAAAGCAACTTTACATAAAAAAATCTATTCTCAGAGAACATCTGTCTGCATTGGTCCAAGACCATCATCATGGTCAAGTGGAACCATCCCTATAATCACCACACGCCTTCCAAGCAGGTCTCCATGAGATAACACTGCAAACAATATCCTTAAAAAGTTTTAACATCTTTATATCACAAATGAAATTACATTTAAAAAAAAAAGGAAAAAAGAAAATGTATGACCTTATAAATCAGGATATGAGGGGGGATTTGACAGACAATGTGAGTTCACTTCAAAAAGAAAATCCCCTAATATTCAAGTTTCATTTCATTTAATTAAGGTTACACTAAAATTTGGGAAAAATTACGAAATGCTTTGTGACTATAAATAAAATTGTCGTAATTCATCTAGTCTGTTCAGTCGCTCCCTTTTCCGAATACACTCGTAATCTGATATGAATTTATAACTGTTGAAAGAAAAGAAAAACTTAACTAACATTTTGTACATTTATAAATAAATATTTGGATTGTTGTTGTTACTTTTATGCTGCACTCCTCCATCCTGTGACATGGTTATGAGAATTTTACCTTTAACACGTCATATTTGTGAAAAGATGTGCTGATGCTCAGGCTTAGCATTTTGTCATAATCTCCTGTGGCTGACTCAATGCCCCTGCAGGAGTCTGAACTGTTGTGTCAGTCTCTACCACACGATGGCAGTGTTGTTCCACCAACAAAAATGAATCCTCCTAACAGAACTGTTTCATACTGTATGATGATCAGTCGAGTTATGAAAAACAGACACGTGTTACGATGGGTTTACATTTGATTGTTTTTAATTATTTATTGCAATAAAGATGTACAAAGTATTGGTAACCTTAAATGTTAAAATGTTAGAAAAATCATTTGTGACAATTAACAGTACAATATATCAAAACTTTACTCTTCCAACTAAGATCCATTAGATCCACGCTTTATACTTGAGCTAAAAACTCAACCGCTTTCCAAAGCTCTCATTAAAAGGCATATAAAAGATAGAAATATAGACACAAAAAAGGAAGAACAAAGTTTTAAAAGTAATCAAAAAGAAAACCAAATCAACATGCAATTCATTTAAATCAAAATGGAGAACTCTAAACTAAAATAAATATTTATTTCTACAGAATAATTTTGCCATTAATATTACGCCACTCCCTTCATTTATCTGGTTAGGCTAGAATGTATTTACAAGTTAGTAAAGAAATACAGTGTGAACTAGACTTGGGAGCTACAATGCTGAATTTTGCTTTCCGTCGTTCGTCACGGCTCTGCTGGAGTGAGAGGAACTGGGCTTTGGCTACACATGGACCAGTAGATTGATGGAAATGCAGCAACTTGGGTGGAAAAACACACGCGTACACACACAGTTGATCTGGAAGGTCTAGCACACAACAGCTGTGAAAGGCACATATGAAGTGCCCCCATTATCCCATGGTACAGTAGCCTCTAACGCCACAGCGATGCGCGGCTATACATTGAGCACAATTATGTACAAACACACAGTAGGTGATTGGTACATTGTACACGTGTCACACGTACTAAATACAAATTCTGTTTACACACGAGTATATATATTTATATATATATCTATATATATATCAAGAGAGAAAGTTATAAATATGAGTATATTCATTCAATTCTGCATGGCATATTTGTCACATGGCGATGGGTGATGAGCACACACTGTCGAGATGCAGTCGTGTAGGTATTTATAGTACAATGTGCCCAACGACGCACATCACACCATTAAGCAAGTCTTGTGGCTCTGTAGAGAAAAGCTGAGGGGAAACAAAATACTTTGCTAAAACGTTTGGACAGAAAACAGAAGTGCTTGTTTTTCAGCATTAGTGTTTACATTCAAACGACATTTCAAGCAATCAAGCATCACATTTTATGAAGACTACAGTAAGTGCATGGTGGAGGCAAAAATATTTGTGTAACGAACCATTCGTTTGTCGTGAAAATTTCATTCATAGGCAAATTCTTTTCCAGTCAGTGTCTTTTACTTTTAAATGCCCCGCTCTAGTCATGGAAGTTGCGTCAGTCTTCCATCTCGGCTTCGGCTGGTCCAGTAAATGGTATTCGACAGTGAACAATAAATGGCAAAAGCACTGCAGGTGTGTGTATGGGGGGAATGTTTGGGGAGCCAATCCTGAGTTTGGATGAGAAATGATTGGTTGGGGGGGTCGTAGAGTAGCACTCATCTCTCAGTTCACCTGCATAGAGGTTCTTCTGCATCTCATGCACTACACCACAGACATGTGGACAACATTCTTATTACCTCGGTCAACATTTCAATACATTCTGGAAACTGTAGAATGGCTTCAAACAGGCCTCGAGAACTACAATGTACAAGACAGGGAAGCCCCTAAATGTTTGCTAATAAACAATAAAAAAAAAAAAACAGTAGGATGCTGTAACAGTCTATTACTTTACATTGTAACATTAACAAAAAACTTAAAAATGGTTAATGTCCAGGTTTCTGACAAGGATATCGATTTGGTTCATTAAAAAAGCCTGTAACTACTATACAACGCTGGACTGTAAGAAGAAAAAAAAGAAGAAAAAAAAAACATGGTGTCCACTATATGTGAGAAATTTAACACATTGAGGAAAAAAAAAAAAAGTGACATTACACATTCAGTTTTCATGCATCGATTGATCTGTCTACATCTGCATTTACCTGCTAATCAATCAACCAGCCAGTATGGCTTATAAGATAGAAGTTAACAATCATTACTTCTGCTTGTAAGGCAAAGTCTTCCTCTCTAGCAGAACTTGCAGATTTGTGGAATTAGAGATAAATGCATGTTCAAGAGGTTACATCAATATTTGGTTGATTGTTCTTTGTACGTCCATCACATTATAGCAGCTTTGATGCCCCGCTGTTTGGGACGGCTTCCTTTCACACTAGGACTCGTCATCTTAAAGCCATAGGCTGTTCTTCTGCCCCCTAGGGATCAAGTTCTCTACAGTGTTCTGTTTAGAGTGCCCTTCAACTGTACATTTAAATTCACATCCAGGATTAGCGGAGGGTACTACACTAGAAACACTAAACCCATTCACAGTTTAAAGGAAGACCTGAAATATGAAAAAAAAAAAAAGGCAACTGGGGAAAAATATATACCTTGCCAGGAAAGAAACAACAACATATATATATATATATATTTTTTTTAATGCCAAGGATTGGAAACCAACGCCAGTCCACTAGCATTAAACAATCATTAAAATGGTATCATTTTAAGCAAGCCAATTTGAAAGGTACTCTAATATACCTACATTTGGTTGAACATACACCAGGGCACACAAGTTTAATAATCTAATTTCATTTAACTGCAAGAAGGCACATCTATAAGGCTATAAAAGGTGTTGCAAAGCATTGTGCATGGTTTTCTCCCAAGTAAGGAAAAAAAAAAAAAAAAGGAAAAAAGGAACAGGGTGATTATTGCTGCTTCGTAAAGCAAAAAAAACAATATATCCACAATTTGTCATAATTCTAGTGATGCTAATGGTGCTCAGAACAACATGCTCAGATTTACCTGTGAGCCAAAAAAGAAAAGAAAGAAACGTGACCGTAAAATCACTGAACGGTTTCTCAGATATATATATATATATATATATATCCCCCCCCGATGCCTGGATGAAGCATTTCCCAAAATTCTCATTTTCAGTTTTCCGTGTGATCTCTCAGTGGCAAACATCACTGAGCTACAAACACGAAGAAGATGCTCTTAGTCTCTGTATCGTCCACTTGTCCGTCACACTCATTACCCGACAGTCCAAGGTAATCTACGCTGTTTGTGTTGGTGTGTGCAGGTTTGTGTTGAGTGTCTGCTTATCATCAAGGTGTGCTTTACAGGATCGGTGAGAATCGGAACGTTTAAGAGTAGAACGTGAGGACGCTCTGATGGTTGCCACGAACCAAGAGGATGGGAGGGAGGTCCTTGGACAGTGTGTCCAGCCAGGACATGTACATAGCACTGGAGACTGCCCCTTTTCTGGCCAAGGGCATACTCCTATTAGACAAAGAGGGGAGAAAAAAAAAAAAAGAGCAATCAAATATAATAACCAGCCAAAAGTGACATCATGCAAACGAAAAAAAAGGCAGCTTGAATTGTGTAATTTCTTATTCACGTATAATTACTTGTTTCCTTCTTGAGCTTTATAAAACTAACACTGACATGGTATTACTAATCCAAATAAAATGCTGGTTTTGTTAAAAAAAAAAAAAACCAAAAAAACTTTTTTTTTTTATTAGATTTGTTTTTGATCCAAGTAATAATAATAGGCTCAAGTTGAAAAATACAAAGACAACAAGATTACCATCAAAAGAGAAACGGTGTCGTCTTGAACGGACGCTAAGAAGGTTAGGAGCTGGAACAAAACGATCACTAACACTTGATATCGCTAAAAGCCCAAGAGTGGCAGCTGGCCAATACTGAGATATAAATTCGAACCGCCCGACCTGCATTCCAGCGCTTTAACCACTAACCCACTATCGTCACGAGACACAAGCAGTGTCCAGTAAAAGAGAACTGATATCACAGTGCTGTTAAGTAGAGGAAAAAAATTATGAATGGATGTGTGTCGTCGCAACGTTTTCACGCTGAATGAAATAGCATACTGATGACCTTATGTGCCCTGCTCTACACACACTCTGAACTGACTGAGCAATTCCTTACTACAGAAAAGAGGATAAGTATCATTTTCATTCATCACTGAGCAAACGTGTGTAAAGGTCGCGTGAGTGAAACGAAGCTGAATAACAATGAGACGTACAGTAGTGAAGTGTTTTCTTTCCTTTAAAAGTGATCGGTGAGATTTTCGAGCCCTGAGTGTATTAAGTTTAGCTACAGACTACTACGACTACCAAGAACACTATCTCGGGGTTACGGTGCTCGTTCTCTTAAAGCGTGGCCCCGCCCCCTAAACAGGTGAAATAAATAAATAAATAAAAGACTAGGAGCGCACACAACTGAACTGCTGAATGACTCCTGCAGATGTCCAGTAGTCAGCTCTACTTACATGACAATGAGGTTGGCTGTGCTTGAGTGCTCCTTCAAAAGCTCGTTCAGTCGGATTTGACGATTACTCTGCAAAGCAAACACACGAAACAAGCAGGTTAGCATGAAACACTGGTGTTGGGTTACAAACACCCTTATTTTACCTGCATCTATCTGTTATCTAGTAAATCATGGCTGCTCTGACTCACACTACCATAAGGTCCCACGCATACAACCCGTCCTGTATACAACGAGAGCAATTACGATGCTGTTCTTATCTCAGGTCATCTCTCTGTATGCCTGGGGAAGCTGATAGGCCTCTCGGATGACAAAACAAACTATAGTTAATGAAACACCGATCAGTCATAACATTACCACCAAATAACATTAATATTAATCAGCAATTATATGCAAGTAAACAGGATCATGAGCTCCCGAGGCTCACGGGACCAAAGAAAAGCCTGTCTGGTCTGATCAAACAGAAAAGGCAGCACAAATCACTGAAAAAAAAAAAGAAAAATAAATTGTTTATTATTATAATTGCTGGCCGCGATAGAAAGGCAACAGACTATCCAGTGCACCACAACATGCCACCCAAGATCAACAATCCAGCCTCGAAATTCCGGAGATCCCCATCTGATCAAGCACCAGACAAACAAGTCTGACCCATGGAGACCCCACAGCACCCAAAAGAATCCGTCCTGTACAAGACACAGGGCCACCCACGAGGGCACAGAGACGGCCCAGGGGGAACTTGAAAAGTTATTATGTTAATGGTTTTAATCTTATGGCTGATCGGTGTACTGTATGTGCAGCACATTTCCTGTAGTATTTTGGTAGGGGCCGATAAGGAGAGGAATATCTGATGGATCTTTCTAAAAAGAAAATAAAAAATAATCGGTTGATCACCACGGCGAAGGTGGACTTTGCTCCCAAAACCTGCAGCTACACTGTTTCTAATGTATATTCTTGTAAGATCCTCATATGAGGACTGTTGTGTTTATCTCTTGTGCCAAACCTTTTCCTGTTAAAAAAAAAAACAAAAAACAATATTCACATCTTATAATTTTCCTTTGCTAACAAACAGAAAGCGCCAGGAGAAAAATCACAATATACTTAACATGAGAGTCTGGATCTCAGGTGGCTTATAAACTTAAAGAGCCAAAAGTGTTCCTTATGGTTACTGAGAGTTGAAGGTCAGATTTAGTCATAGGAATAGTTTAAATAAGCAAGACTAATGGTGTCCGTGTTAGTTGCATCGAGATTGCAGTTTCATCCCCACCTTGGCCTTGTAAAGCTCTATCTCGTTATCTGTGATCCTCCAGGGCTCGTCGGCCTTTAACTTATCCGCTGCCTCCTGCTCCATGTCATCTTCTCTCAGCCTATACGGCTCAATCATTTGGGAAAACTCTTCCAGTCTGCAAAGAACACACACAAAAAAATTATATGTGTTGTACACAAAGATGGAATACTTTTTCTGTTAATCATTTCATGTGCAAACCTTGTCGGCTACATAACGTGATATTACATTGATATCCAAGTGATCACTGTTAATAATATAATAGAATATAATAGGATATAATAACTTGTGCATTTATAATTCCAAAGGCTATTGTTTTTTTTCCCCACTAAAAACTGCGATTAAAATCATGAGAATCTTTAATATAGTATATAGTATACTGTATGTTCAGTGAACACGAAGCTGTCGTTCTACCTCTCAGTCTTGGGTTTTGTATTGATGTCTCCAAGAACTGTGATATCGGAGAAGTCTATCCTGAACTTGCTGAGCAGCGTGGCCATCCTGAAGAAAGTGAAAAAAAAAAAGCAGGTTACTAAACACCGTTTAGAGAGCCATTCCGGTGCAACATATGGTAGTACTGCGAAAGCGTGAGATTCACAATAAAGAATGTGATGGCTTGCTGTGGATTGAAATCTGAATTAGTTGAAAAAACATTAGTTGCTTTGAGGGAGATCATGTGCAGGAATCTCTCTGGAGAGCAATTTCCTTAGGACTTGAAATAGAACCGAAGGGGGGAAAAAAAAACAAACAGCAGGATAAAGTAAGCTGATGGAACATCAGGAGAACGCTTTTGACAAAGCTGGAGACCTTGAGAGAGATATATATATAAATTATTTTAATGATTACACCGTCAAAGTAATGCTTAGGGGAGTTTTCACAGCAGGTAAAATTTTAAGAACAAATCACGATGACTCATTTCTCATCTCCGTCCATCTTAAGGCAATAAATATTATGCAAAATAGGACAATTTGTTGAAAAACAAACTGAAAAGGACTTTAATAAAAGCATAAAATAAAACGCCCGGCGCTTATGGTGATGCCAGAGATCCACAGTTGGATTCCTTCCACATTATTTTCCACCACATCCACCGATGCACTATGAAGTATAAACCACTCTCCAATAAAGGAATACATAAAACCATCACTCCGTTCGGCTGCATTTGATCAGCCACTTAACGTAAAAAAAAAAAAGTAAATAAAAAAATAAAAACAACAATCCGAGGCAGACAATTAGAGTTTTATATACAGCAGGCAGTTCACTGGAAGCGAGCGGCCTCGGGCACGCTGTGAAAGGAGCGAGCGCCGGCACGTCGCTAAATTTAGCAAACAAAGGAGCGGCAAGCAGCTGCACAGGACAATGGGAAACATTTGTGTTGGACAAAGCGGCCACGTGGGTTTAGAGCACTATCTGACACACGGAAAGAGAGCGAGAGTGAGAAACACTATGTGTAAATTGTTGTTATCTGAAGAGAAATGGCATTATTAATGTTCTTTGTTTAAGGGTCAGTCTGGAAGCTTATTAGTCTGCACTAAGGCAAGTAGCTTATAAAATACCCCGCGGGAAAGGAGTGTATATGAGTGGCATAAACAGCATACCGACCAACCTTTCACTCTTTTTACAAATGGATGTCAAACTGTAGTGTACAGTACATAGATAGAGGGATACACAGTAATGACCAGCTAGTCTGTTTCAGTCCAAATGCAGACAAGCCTTTAGATGCAGTAATGCACTTTACTTTACAAATATTCTCGAAAAAATTAAAAAGTGCACACGTAAACTTTTACTGTTAAAAATAATATTTAAAAAAAACTTCCACTTTAGTAACCATTATTATATAAAGAGTAGATCCACTATTTTTAAGCAAACCAAAAGAGACTACAGTCCCGCCTTCCTGCTTTCTATTGGCTTTACAGCAGGACGAGATAACTGTAGTATATAAAGTATAACTGTAGCTTTTATGACCTGATGTGTACAAGTTGACACTCCTTACAGTTAGTATATTGCTTTACTTAATACAACGAGTGTTCAAGTCAAACCGGGACTTGCTGTCATTTAACTGATTGAAGATTTTAAGCACAGTGATGGTGTAATGAGACCGCTGTACGCCTGCGAATGACAATCCCGGCTGAGGTGACTCGATCCCTGCTGATCCCATCCACATGTTTGGGCCATTAAAGGATTTCCTCTCGCAGCCGGAGGTCTAGAGAGAGCTGATTGGCCGAGCTCTCTCAGAGGGGAGGGATGAGAGGTACTTAGTGC
>JAOVVB010000008.1:4409094-4422909 GCA_028570985.1 Heterobranchus longifilis | reverse complement strand
CGCAGCCGGAGGTCTAGCGAGAGCTGATTGGCCGAGCTCTCTCAGAGGGGAGGGATGAGAGGTACTTAGTGCACTCACAATCAATCACGGCTCTACAGCCAATCAGGGCCGTCCGTGAGCTCACGCAAGCGGAAGGAGGAGCTCAGAGTGTGTTACGCCGGCCCCAATGGAGCAGTTTGAAAAAGATGCGGTCAGATGGAGTCACATGGTTGAGAGGAAACACGCGATGGGTCTTCGGCCCTCCTGACTGAGTGGTGGTAGTAGTAGCCTTAATATGGGAGCTCCCTACTGATTGGGAGGAATTGGAAACGACTAAATTAGGGAGAAAAACCTTGTGTTCCTTCAGACGTGTTCCTTCAGACGTGATGCATGGATGGTGTAATGAGCTCCGGTGTACTGAGAAAACTTTCTACCTTGATGGTATCCAAGCGCTAGTGAAACACTGGGGTAAGTACATTAGTGTAGCAGGGGGTTATATAGAGAAATAAGGGTAGTTTTTCCTCATAACGGTGTTAGTTTGCGCGATCAAAAGTCCTGGTTTAACTTAAACAGCCCTTGTACTATACAAGATCATAAAAAAATTGAAAAATTCAGCCTTGCAAAGAAAATAAAATTGACACCTCTAAAATAATTACAGTAAATTATTATTATCATTATTATTAATAATAATATTATAATAAGGTAATAAGATACTAACGATCTGCGGTCATGATCGATCCTGTTGATCTTCCCGCCGATGAACACGCGGATCTTACAATCCTTCCACTTCTTCTTGTTGGTAAGCAAGTACGGGATGAGCAGCGTGAGACCTGCCAGAGCAAAACATGTATTCAAGATTCAAGATTCAAAGAACTTTATTAATCCCAGAGGGAAATTGCTTTGTCTTGGTTATACGGTTGCGTTGATTAATATACCGGGAAGAAAGGAAAAAATTAGATTAGACAAGGGAAAAAAATTTAATTAAAGAAATAAAAATGTAAAGAAAAATAACAGTAAATAGAAGTAAAAATAGAATTAAATATATTGCACTTGAAATGTAGTGTAAATGAAAAAAAATAATAATAATCGCTTAACTGACTGCAAAAACAAAATCAAATCATAAATCTTTTTTTTTTTTTTTCTTCGTAAGTAAAGTAACGTTTCAGTTTTCTAACGCACCACCGTCGTCGAACAGCCACCAGACATCCACTGTTCCTTTTCCCTGCTTCTTCTGAAACTGCTGACTGGCCTCCAGCAACTTCTGATCATCCACATTCAGGGGCGCTGTGGGACTCGCTTTATCTAAACAAAAACACAGCACCACACACATACTTGTAAAGAAGCGACACACAAAACATGCTGCGTTATTAAATCTGATTGCAGTGTGAAGCGTATCGAAATAGGAAGAAAAAAGAGCAAGAGAGGAAAATGCAGGGGGTTTTATCTTGAGGCACAGAATAATGAAGTCCCTGAAGAGAGAGCTTTACACACCTCCAAGCACACACTGCACTGATCACACAGTATGATCAAGCGCATACTGTACTGCCAGTAAGTGCTACTGTCATTCAGAGCACATAACATTACAAGCTCTAGTGTTTGCACAGATTTCTAGGATTTTAAAAGATTTTTTTTTATTTTTTTTTTTATTTCTTGGAAGCAGATCTAGCAGTGAGGTGCAGCAGGAGGAATCCAGGAAAGAAAGGAAGACGATTCATTAGAAAACACACACGGGGGAGAGAGAGACAGATTTCTCCAGCTATTATGGAGTGCATGGTGGTGTACAGGAATAGAAGCCAGCAGAGGAGGGCGAGAAAAACAGCATGAAGACTGAAGGAAGAGAAGAGTTATTCTTAACGGACTGTCAACTACAGTAGGTAGATAAGGTATAAAAAGAGAGAGAGAGAGAGAGAGACACACACACACAGAGAGAGAAAGAGGGATAGAAAACAAAACCTAAGATGCACTGCCTGCCTTTTTTCAATAGGGGCTGTGTAGGAGCTTTGCCATCCTCATCATCTTCTGGATGAAGTGGAAAAAAAAAAAAGAGGGAGAGGGAGAGAGAGATGGAGAGAAAAAAAACAACAAAAAAAACAGAGGAGGTTTAATGCCAGCTGCTGTCGTGATGGGAAACACATGCGAGGTACAATGAGACGTCTGTTCTGTTAACATCATGGTTCCGAATGAAACCACGCTGCTCTCGGTACAGGGGAAATGATAAACAAACAAACAAACAAATTAAATTCAATCAGATCAACACAATGTACATTATACAATTTTTACACACACACACAAAGATGAGCCTCATAAGAACTTAAGCACATCTGCGAGTCAATCTGATAATCATCTCAATCTCAAATTCATCCTTCAGCAGGTGAAATTCTCAGGAATGACCTCTGACACACCTCGGGGTGTTTAGGAACACAAACTGGTGTTGTAGTGAACATGCTGAAAGATCTTCAGGGTCACTTTGGTGATTAAGTTTAATGACAGCATGCGGTGATGGTGAGGAGACACGAATGAACAGTGATGATGAAGGAGGTTTAAGATCAATTTAACCCTAAAACTAAAACATTCAAACAACACATGGTGTGCGTGCGTTTGTGAGAGAGAGACTGAAGCTGGGATTAGGCCAATAGGATCTTTAACCCACGTCTGCTCAATACACGTTCTATACGCAACAGCTGTAACAAACACTGAGGCAGCGCGCACACACACACTCCAGCTATCTCAGTCATAACATTAACACTAACACACACATCGACTGCAATCAGAACTGCAGCAGGAGCATGAGCGCTATAAATACAGTCATATTTACATATGAAACAGGAAATACACTTCCCATGTGAGAAGCAGAGACGGGCGGAGAAATTAAATGCAAAGGGAAAAAGAAAGAGAAAAGGGAGAGAGACAGCAAGAGTGAAAGGGTGTGGAAGGTGAGAAAAGAGAAGAAGAAAATGTGATAAAAGCAACTGGAAAACTCTGATAAAAGAATTAATGTGAGAAAAAAGAAAGAGAAAAAGTGAAAAAAAGAGTGAGAAAAAAGAAAGAAAGAAAAAGCAATAGAAAAAAATTATACAGTAGAACTAAAACTAAGTGAGAAAGAAGGAAATTATTAGAAAGAATGAAAAAAAACTTGGAAAGAGAGAAAAAAGCAGAGAGAGAAAGGGAAAGAAGTTGAGAGAAGACGGAATGAAGGGCGGAAGTTGTAAAAGATTAGAAAAATGTAAAAGGAAGAAGTAAGGAAGGGTGAAAAAAGAAAAAGAAAGAAGAAGTAAGGAAGGGTTTGAGGGTGAAAAAAGAAAACAGACATGAATATGAAGAAGAAATTTTTTTTTTTTAAAAACTAAAAAGTATGAGAAATGGACTGGAAAGAAAAGTAAAAGAAAGACAGAAATATACAAAGAAAGAAAAATGACAAGACAGAATGAAGAACAAGTTATTAAAAAAACTAGATCATGAAATAACGAGAGGGATGGTTGGTTGAGAGAAAGAGAATTCGAGAATTTAAGAAATTTCAGACAATGAGAGAGAGAATAAAAAAAGTGAGGAACAAAGTTGAGGAAAACAGTGAAGAGGAAAAAGGAACAAAAGATAATGTGAATTTAGCAAAAGTAAAGAAATGAATAGGAGAGTGTGTTGGGGAGAGAGGTGAGGTATTACAGTGTATACCTGCACCGTGTGTGTGTGTGCGCGCGCGTGTGTATATGCACATGCATCTATGTGTGTCAATCGGAGCTGCTGATTGGCCGGCTGTAAAGTCTGTAGTGACGTCAGCAGACGCCGGATGGAACGAAACGCATCGTCTCTCCCTCAGTCTAAACATCATTATGGTGCAGTTTGTAGCTGAATGTAGAGACGGACTGATGGAGCAGATCCCCGACTCTCCATCTGGCCGCTTAATGAGTAGAAGCTGCCTCGTCCCTAAAACTCTCACAGCTCGTTTCCCTTATGAGAACCGCCCCCTCCCCCCCTCCCCCCCCTCTTGACCCCTTGCTTGGGGTCAACACGTACAGTTAAAAGGAAATCTGTCCCTTTCTAGAGTTTCTCAGCTTACCCAACTCATCGTGACATCTCACGAAAATACTGTGGTTGCACTGTTTTCCCATCCTCGCTGCTTCCTGTTTGTAGGAATTAAATCCTGGTTTGTTTGTCACCCAGCTGTGGGGGATGTGTGTGTTTGTGTAAGTGTGTGTTAGTGACTGGAACACATGGTCCCAGTTGGACGGTCAGGATCACAGGGGTCTGGGATACACCACTTCCTCTGTGAAGAGCCTAAGACATGCGTACTCAAAATGTCAGCAATGCGAAAAAGATCGAGCCCTTGAGGAAAATAAAAAAAAGTTATTTCATAAGAAGCGTCGTTCAAGTCAAATCAGGACTTCTACAGAACGGTTAGGAGAGTAAAAACTATCTTTATCTCTCTATATGATCCCCCTGCTACACTAATGCACTTATCCCAGCGTTTCACTACTGCTTGGATACCATCAAGGTAGAAAGATTTCCATGATACATGTTTGAAACACTGGCCTCCCAGGAACTCTTTTAAATGGCCCAAACATGTGGAAATGGCTTAGAGTTTACGGGATGTAGCAATAGCTGAGTTCCTGTAATGTGCAAGTGGTGTTTTCTGAATTATTTGTTGGAGACAAGTTATCTATCGATTTTCAAGGATCATGATTGTATTTAAAAACAATGAATGTTCACACGGACGACTGCAGCGGGCTCTGAGTCACCTCAGCAGGATCGTTAATCTCAGACGTGCAGTCCTGACCCCACTCCAAGCCATTTCCACATGTAAGTCTTATTTAATGTCAATCGTTTTACCCCTTCTTTCAGGAGAAAAGTCCCGGTTTGACTTGGACGCCCCTTATTCTCTAACTGTAGCTTATTATAATTTTTCAATTTTACAATTTTTATCAACTAAAGCTGTACCGGTCCCGGTTTGACTTGAACACCCTTAGTAGAAAACATTCGAATATTATTTTTACCAATAAAAATGAGGAAAATCTTTATTCTGTTTCAAACCAATAAATGCTTTTTCCATGTTTTTAAAAAGAAGTACAAGTTCTAACCTTTTTGGACAGCTGGGCTGTTCTGCACGCTCGTGGTCTTCGAGGAGAGCTTGGACGAGTCTCCGTCTGAGTCTTTGCTCAGGTCGATGGACACCACTACGTCCTTCATGCCTGAGGTATCGTCTTTGGGCACAAAAGGATTACGTGTGCATTAGGCAGTCATGTTTTATGCTCCCGTGCAAGGCACCGAGGTCAAAACAGTTACGAAAAGGAATTTAGCGTGAACAGTAAATAGTCTGTTAACGGCACACCGCCTCATTACAAGCCCACTTTCTTTCAAATAAACAAAAGCCGGCTGTCTTTAAAGCAGTAAATTTGATATGCACCACTTTAAAAATGTACCACATTTGTGTCTTTTGAGCCGAGCTTGCATGTCGTTAGTTGCAGTAAACAATTTAATTACCTTTTTTCAATAAGAATCAATGAGCTAGAAAAATGCATGCAGATTTACAATATAATCATTTTTCATGCACCTCAAAGATTACAGAAGAAGATATGAGCTGCACTATACCTTGGCCTTGAATATGAGAAATATCAAGCCCTTCTCTCAGTCTGAGAATGACCACGCCGTACTGGAAGTCGAAAGCATCACTAAAAAAAATACACAAATAACGATTAGTTAGTGTCTCGTGGGAGGATGTTGGACAACAACCGGATCAGTTCACCACAAGTCTACGTTAGAACTGCGCTTTTCCACCAGATCGGAACAATTAGTGTAAATACTGCGGCTGAACGTGCAAACAAACGAGCGCGAGCACGTGTTACGGTGAACGAGGGGGCAGAACTCGGATACGGCTTAAAGACGGACCGAGAACATTTGAAGAATCGTCTACATATTTTTAACAGATGCCTCCACATTGTGTGTATTATGCTTTGAAGAAGTAACGGCTTAGGCTTATGTTTCGGTAATATTTAGCATGTAGCCTTGAGCATTTGATTTCTCAATTTAGATTTTTTTAAATATTTTATTATAGTTATCTATTTAGAAGTGGACAATAATGCACTGTAGCCCAAACATTAAAATTGAAGAGAAAGCGAAATTAGAATGCAGTGGATAAGTACAGATAAGTAAGAGACAGTGAGGCTGCTATGAAAAGGAAAATATTACAGTTTTTTCCCCAAAACACTGATGGTTTTTCATTAACATCGTAGAGAGATGTATTCTGACGATTTTATGATTTAAACAATGACAATTGATTTAATTATAAGCCATAGCCTAATATATATGTAGTATACAGTATGTACCAGCATATACAGTAATGTCAAAAAGGTCTTGAGCCACCACTCATTTCTTGATATTTTGCTGCCAGACTTCCTTGTATTTTTTTTAAAGACAGACAGACAAATTAATCTTTTAAATATTAAAAAAAATCTAACTTAAATCATCTAACTTAAACCATGAACCAGTGAGAAACGGGTGCAGATGAGGAGAGATGTTCAGGCCGGTGATTTGTACTGTATATTGCTGATGCTAAATGCTAAGTGGTTGGAATGGACGAGAGGGGAAATAAGGTTGCTGCTGAAGTTGTTACATAGAAAACCAAAAAAAAAGATATGAGGGGTGGTTTAAGACTTGACAGTACTTTATACCAACAGCCCCCTCTGTAATACCACTAGTACTTCCACCCAGAAATTTCACGTGTGTAAAGAGACGTGACTCACTGCATCATATTGACGTAGGTCTCTGTATCCTTCATATCCGCATTCATCCAGTCGTTCTTAAAGCCCAGCACCAGTGTGTTGGGTCTCAGTCTCCCGAGTCCAGCAGCCTAACACACAGACACATGTAAGCTCAGAAAGCTAGAAAATGATGGAGCCGCAACACACCAACTAACACACACAGAATAATAACTGTAAATAAAACTGAAAAAAAGAAAGAACTGCTTTAAACGTAAAAACTATAAAGCTGCAAAATTATACCAAATAAGCGTGGATAAACACACACCTGCAGAAGGTACTGGGTGCCCAAGCGGAGGTCCTCAGCAATAACGGGGGTGTAAAAAGCTTTGGTGTTGTTGAGAAGCCAGCGTTGGTAGCGCAGCATGTCATTGTTCAACTCCTTAAAGTTGGGCCTCCGAGAGCTCTGATGATGAGACCGGGGGAGAGAGAGAGAAAAAAAAAACATGACAAAAAAAGATGACATCACTACTCATTATGTGCCGTTAATTGATCCACAAACCTCAAGGCTTTCAGCAGTGGTAATCACCAAACCCTAACTAGGAGTCATTTTTTTTAAATAACGGGTCCCATGACATGAAATGGGCAGAATAATAAATCCAGCGGTACATTTATGACCGATTGAGTCCTGTTTGTCTCTAGTAGGTGCCAGGAAAGTGGACAGTTAGCCCAGTGTTTGGTTTTGTAATGGAAGACGGAGCGGTGCGAGCCAGCGGAAGGGCGCCGTGTTCTTTTGGGTCCAGTTTTGGGTAAAAGTATGTTTTTGATTACTGTGGTCTACAGGGTCTGGCAAGAGAACGGCTGTAAAGTGCTTTTCACGTCTAACTCTTACATCACGGCTGTTCCCAGCGCTGGCAAAATGGACGCTTTATTGATCCATGTAGGACTATTACAACATATAAAACACAAACATGCGTGTGGAACATTTTATATTTAAAATCCACATAAATTAATTAACATTTATAAACTGATGAGAGGAAACGTACGATGCAACGTTATAGATACAGCAGTGAAGGAGTGCAACATACTGAAAAAGAACTTACAGTTCGCACGTGGCCACACATCAACAGGCCAACATTCTTGGTGAAGGCATGGACCAGATGAAGCAGAGCAGGCCGAGAGTTAGGGGCTCCGGTCATCACCAAACACTGTGGCCTGTGAAGTCGAAACAAATGGATGTTCATGAGCCTGTGAATGTGTGAAAGCTTTAAAAATCCCACTGTATTCCTTAAAAGGTACTTAATCCTTAAAGTTCCTGTACAGGATAGAGAAATGCAACAAATGTCAAAACTGATAAAATTATATAATCCAAAAATTATTTCATATAATATAAGCCAAAGCCTTTCATGTCTAAGCACTACTCTGTAAAGTGGGTCCTAATTAGCACCCGTTATTGATCCATGCATTTCAGTCCCCGAGCACTTGCCTCACCAAGAGGCACTAATTAAGTCAATAAATTGGCCTTATACATTTGCCTAATGAAATTAAAAGAGATGCATGTCAAATTAGGACTAAATTAATCTTTTCTGATTGGAACATGAGCATGTTTAGCTGATAATGCCAACTATCATCAAAAACACATCTTAACCAAAATGTCACAGCCTTATATAAGAATGAGGACATTCAAGTCATAAGAGGTTAGGTTATGACTACATAAGGATATCTGATCAAAGAATCCAAGTTTGATTTCAAAAAACACTAACACTGAGCTGACTTTTAATCCTTTGGAAAAATGTTTACCTTGTTTTCTACCAGTTTTGTCATGATTTTGCCATTTCACATTCACCATCGCATTTTTTTTTTTCCCAACTGCTACTTGAAAGAATGCATTATCTAGTGTCTTCTACGTCCCTGAGCTAGTGTCACTGTGACTGACAGAACAGCGTCAGTTCTGCTCCCTCAGGCCCTGGGCACAGCGAGCTGCAGCTTTGTCCGATTCAAACTCGCAATCTTCCATTGATCTGATGTTTACTCTTCACTTAGACGCCGGCCTGATTTCCTTTTGGCCACCACACCGATTTACTGGTAATTGGACACTAAACGACTTATTTTCCCTGACGGCATGGCATTAATACCAAGCACTCTGCTGGATGTTGATAAACAAATACTAAATTTGACCTCACTATAGAGTGATATTTGTCAGAAAACAGTTCTTAGGTAGGACAGGGAAAAGACACGTACAAAGTTTGGCATAAAAAGACTAAAACTTTTGATGGATGTGGTCGGGAATGTGTTCGTCATGATGCCTAAGGCAGAAAGTTTGGTGTCAATAAACAAAAGTATACTTGATATGGTTTCACTTCCTGTTGCTTTTAATATCCCCTAACAGTATCTTTTAGATCATGATGCCCAAGATAGGCATGAAGTTTGGTACAAATACATAAAAGCATTCCTGAGATACATCTTTATTTCCTGTTTGTTCCTCCTCATAGTATTAGTATATGAAATGTCTTTGATACTCATAAGTCTTGGCACCCAAGACAGGTACACACATCAGGAGGCACAACATCCCGTACTGACGTTAGCTACTGCTGTATCACTGCATATTAGAAGTGGTAATGTAATTCTGTAAGGCAGAGGAAGCGTAGATTCACAAACACAAGTATACAAACAAAACTAGTGATTTCTGTGTCAGGTCATCTGCTGTGGATTTTGTTAAATGTGTTACTGACATATTCCTCTGAACACAAACATCCATTGGATAATGGTCATCAGGTCCAGCGTGGACATGTTACTTAGATTTGATGATGATGATGATGATTGTGGAAAATCTGTGTGTGCAACTTTGGCTAGACGAGAGTGCCAGATTGTTTGCCCAATTATGTGGTTTGCTCAATCTATGTGCTGGAAAATGCCCCATTAGGAAACCAAATTCAAGAGACTTCACGTGCTCTTACGGTGGAATATCATTACTCTTAGCACTATATGCTTGCCTCTGACCTTTTTTTTTTTTCTTTTTCACATGACCTCAAAAGATCATCTTTTTGGTCAAGTATAGAATGTGAGAAATTTAGATTAATATACTTCAAAGCACATACTGTAAGAAAAAGGGATTATGGCTAATCAAAGGCTAAGAGTAGCTCATTTGATTATCGTGGCATTATCAGACGGTCCCTAATCCTCCAAGGACTTATTGCCATGGGAACACTAACAGGCGCCCACATGCTGGGTAAAGTTTCCTCCATTTCAGCTCCTACAGTGTGTGCCAGCTGAATACTGGCCTAATCTTAATGAGATTACAGTCATTCTGCATTAATCCAACTAAATGTGTTTCTTTTCCCCCAAAACTGTTCGAATAACAAGAAGTGCTTGCATCTCCCAGGATTCAGAATGTGATCAGTGTGGGTGACTACCTCAGGCTGAGGGAAGGTTTGATGTGTGTTGGAAGATAAGCTTGGGGAAAAATCTAATCTTGTTAGACTAAGTACATATAGTGAGTAGTTTGATTACTGTTCCACATTATAAAGAGTCATATGATACTAAACCGTCTTTCCAGCATAACTATTCATCTACAGGAGACCCTAAAGACAGCAGCCACAAACATGTCTACATTCTTTCACACCAGAGGTTTAATTTTATCCAACCCAGCAGGAGGAACACCTGATCAAACAACTTAAATGCAAGTTAAACCAATTAAACCGGAGCAATCAAGGTTCCGGTTTACTTGAATATAATGTGCACTTACAGCTACAACAGGTTGTTTGTACTGGGGGGGAAATCATAGTCCCTTGCCTTGCATCAAATATAGTCCATCTTTCTGTGGTCTTGGCTAGGTAGATTAATTCAACATAAAGTGTAAAATATGTTACAAATCAGTGACAAATTGAGAGGGATTGTGCCTTTTTCCATGGCATGGTTTGGGTCCACTTGGTCCAGTATCATCTTTTAAATCATCCTATCCGGGATTTACCCTATCCTGAAATGTTTCCCACCTTATGGGGTTGGTCTCTTGTCCAGGATGACCTCACCCCACCCATGTTTACATGGAAAAAAGAAAGAGACCATTGCCATCAGTGAATACTGTTTCCATAAAGGGGTGTACTTGGTCAGTAGCAGTGTTGTAGGTGGGTGGTAACTGTAAAAGTAACATCCACATGAAAGGCAAGACCCAAGATTCTCATCAAAACATTGGCCAAAAGCATCATACTGTCTTCGCCAGCTACGCCAAAACAGCCTTCACTCCTCACACCCATAGATGAGCCTTGGCCACCCATGACCGTGTTGCTGATTCACCAGTTTTCCTTTTTTTGTGGACCAATTTTGATAGATCTCGATCACTGCAGACCAGGAAAATCCCACAAGACCTACAGTTTTTGAGATGCTCTGACCTACTGTACTTGTCTAGCCAGCAGAATCCGGCCCTTGTCAAAGTCAATTTAATCCATAATCGCTTGATAACTTTTTCTGCTTTCAACACATCAAACCTCAGAAACAAAATGTTCAGGTTCAGTTGCTGCCTAATAATATCCCACCCACTTCCAGGTACTGCTGTAATGTGATAATCAACGTTATTCACTTCACCTCTTAGTGGTCATAATGTCATGGCTGATCGGTGTAGCATTTCCTCCACCAAGAGGGAAATGTGATCAGATCAAGTGTTTACATAATTAATATTTACTCATTCAAAAGATTATCAAAGGTTTATGCAATGCTTCTCATTCTGATTGAAAAATTCATTCTAACTGGGGTGAATCGGGTCAGACAGTTCATATGGATCTGTTTACATGATGCAGTTTTAATCTGAAAGGTCCATTATTCCCATTAGCGAAACACACATCTAGTGATTAGTTTGGTGAGCATGAAAATGATGTAAATCATCCGATTTGGCCAACGCTTTGTCTAAACTCATCTATGTAGGTATTGCATAGCCTGTTTGTGTTTAGTGTTGTTTAATGATGTCATAAATAAGACAGCCACTTAAATCTCACGCCACATGCCACATGTTTAGGGAAAAAAAACCCGGAGGAAACCCACCAAGCATGGGGAGAACATGCAAACTCCATGCACATACAGACCCGACACGAGAATTGAACCCTGGACCTGGAGGTGCTAGACGACAGCATTAACCACTAAGCCACCGTACGCCATTAGACTTTACATAAAATAGAATTTACTATGTATTATTATTATTATTATAATAAGGCTAGGCAGGGGCTGCTCACATTGGTGAATACTGGTTATTTACGGTCAGGTATTTGGCAGACGCCCTTATCCAGAGCGACTTACATTTTTATCTCATTATACATCTGAGCAGTTGAGGGATAGGGGCCTTAAGGGCTCATGGGCCCAACAATGGTAACTTGGTGGTCGTGGGGTTTGAACCTGGGACCTTCTAAACCATAGTCCAATGCCTTAACCACTGAGCTACTCAATGTAAATGGATGACAAATAAATATTATACTATTATACAGGGACTGTCATTTATTTTTTAGGATTAATTAGAACTCTAGAACTCTCAGAATTCTAAACCTATATTCATTCTGTGTGTGTGTGTGTGTGTGTGTGTGTGTGTGTGTGTGTGTGTGTGTGTGTGTGTGTATAAATGTAGCAAACTGTCTGCACTGCAGAACGCAGGGTACAGTGCACTGGCACTGTAGCATCCAAAAATGTATTTTAAAACAGATTTTTCAACTCCAGTATTAAACAGCGATGAAAGTCATTCAAATGTTAAACCCATTATCAGCGACAAACACACTAGCGTAGACGGGGTGGCTTTGAACTTTGATAAAATGTAGCTCTACCAGAATCAACAAACTACAAAGCGAGCACAACTTGACTACACACCTGCAAACACTAAAAAAACAAAAGAAAAAATACTCGGCACATGTGCAAGCAACCTGCAATTGTTAAAAACTAAATCAGGCAACGAGAAAGGAAATGGAGCTTCACAAACTCCTGCAATGTTCATTTAAATCAAGTAGAAAATGACATCATCGTGCATTTTCAAAAAGGTGTGAATTCGGGACGTTTGCGTGTACCTGAAGGTCTTTATGTGGTCGGCGACGCCGCAGAGCTGCAGGCTGTGTGTGAGGGCCTGGTGGTAGGTCAGCGCCTGGGTCGAAGAGCCCCAGTTCACATCTGCAAATGGAAACAGATTTAATGTTGACCCGGTTAGAAACCAAGACACCTATTTTCTTAATCCTGACATTTATATAACTCTGTTTGTGTGCTTGTGGACTTGCGCACAAATGACCTTTCCATTACGTAAAACTGCACGTACACACACACACACGTAGAGACTCCGCATCCACACGTGTGCACACACGCACGCGCCACATGAGACGTGGCAGCATCTGTGGCCTCAGCATGCTGGTGACCTGGAGTGCGGATGACCCTCAGACTGCCACAGCAGGTGGTACAGGCTGCGTGCCAGACTCCTGCCCTTCCTCCTGTGGTAGTCTGCACCAGGCAGAGCCCAGCTCCTCTGTTAGTGTGGGCACCGCGCTCACACACATCAAGTGTTGCAAAAACAGCTTCAAGTGTTCCTTCACAACACTAGAAATGTACAACACTTTTAAAGTACCTTTTAAAACTCGTCGGCATGACACATTTGATCTCAGCTCCTAAAAGGTGTTTTTTCAGGCTTGCGGTGTTTACTGTAATCAAAATCAAAGGTTCACTACGGAAGTTCAATATGAATTTTATGTAAATATTTTAGGCATGGCTCATGGATTTAGTTGTTTATTATGCATACATGTAAATTATACCTACAATGGGGTTATACTGTAGTAGTATTCCTCATAATTACTTCCCTCATAACTAATTCTCTCACTTCCTCTCACCTGATACAATAATCAATCACATTTCTTATTCTATTGTTTCCCTCATATTAAAAGATTATTGTCCAAGAAATCCTTAAAGAATTCATTCAGTCTACTTATTTTAAAGCCTATTTTAGTAAGTGAAAACTAATCTATAGTTGGTTTCGAGTCCAATCCACAACTTTAAATGTGCCTCCAAGGCGTCCCCCGCGCGCCCTGCCTCCAAGGCGTCCCCGCGCGCCCTGCCTCCAAGGCGTCCCTGCGCGCCCTGCCTCCAAGGCGTCCCTGCGCGCCCTGCCTCCAAGGCGTCCCCGCGCGCCCTGCCT
>JAOVVB010000008.1:4388629-4401037 GCA_028570985.1 Heterobranchus longifilis | reverse complement strand
GGTGGGGGGGGGGGGGGGGGGACTGTCATACAATTATAGCCGAAGAATCCTTGATGATTCTTCACTTCAGTTGGAATGAATAAGCCGATAAAGTAGTTGAAGATGGCAGTGATTAAGATGACCAGCAGGAAGATCTGAGCCTGTGAGTGAAAAAGCATAACGTTACATGTTTGTTTTTTCTTTATGTGTCCCTTTCATGTACTCATAGAACCAAAGATTCTCACCTTGGCCTCCCACTCCATGCCTGCCACGGAAATCCCAAGCAGGATAATGACGGTGAGGATTCCTACGATTCGGATGTCATTAATCTGATCGAGCATGACAAGATTCGCTTCCTGGAACAACAAAATTCGCAGATAAGTCAACCCTTTATCCATCTTTTATTATTATAGAAAGAAAAAAGAAATGTCAAATTTCTTACATGAAGCAGCTCAACGACAGTCTCGGAAAAGCCCACGACGTACATGGCCACTGCCACGGCGTTGGCAAAAGCAAAGATGAGGCCAATAGAGCCACCAAACTCAGGGCCTAAACTTCGAGAGATCAAATAATATGCCCCTCCTGCAGACAAAAAGAAAAACACCAAACACCTCTTTAAAATTTGTATAATTTCTAAACTAAAACTATGAGAGCCAGTTTCATCATTGTGCTTGATGGGGTTTTTTTCAAATGCAGTTGACACAATACTGTTCTTGCAAGAACTATTCTGGAACAGCTGACCTTCATGTCCTAAAAATAACGATTGATCGTTTTTGTTTTAATTAACTACATAAATTATTAAATTCCATACAGATTATTTCATAGTTTTGAAATCTCCAGTATTAATCTAGAATGTAGAAAATAAAAAACACTAAAGAGAAAAACATTAAATTAAAAGGTGTGTCCAAACTTTTTTAAAAGTATTCAGGAAATTTCTGGAATCTAAATTAATAAATGAATATGAAATAGAAAACAATTATTGCTTTTAGCCCACCCTCTGTAAGCACCATCAGCTATCACAAGGTGTATGTGATCATAGCGAATGTTACATTTTATTAACGTACTCGTCCTTCAGCTGTGCTAAGAGTTTTAACATCTCGCGAACTGAACCTTGCAGACAAAACACTAACAGTACCGGCTGAAACCGAAACTGGTCCTGTGCATACAAAACCTGACCTGATGGATGAACAGATCGTGCTGTAATCTTAGAAAATATAAATATTCCTGCTACGATATGGTTACACTACCGTGCTGAAAACAAAAACAAAAACCTGTCACGGAGTGAGTGATATCGGTTTCAGGGTCGAGTACTGCAACAGAAGAGGTTCGGGAACACCCCGTTGATGTTTCACACAAAACCAAAATCCATGTGCTTCCCTTTTCCTTTAGGCAAGTTATAGCGAGCAAGTCACCTCATGCCCCAGCCTGTGAGGGTCATGGGGTAAAATAGTTATAGTAATGCTGACAGAACTGGAGCCGAGTGCCAAATCTTGGCAAAAAGAGAGTAAAGTGAACTGAATTTTGCCTATAATGAATGAAATGCTGATAAAAGTACAGAATAGAAATATGCCCAAAAATCTATCAATGTAAAGAAACAGATGTACAGCTTTCCTTCTATAAAGTCTACTGATGTTTGTCTGCCATTTCATCTCAAGTGCAAAGGGAAAGCTCAGGATGCAGACCCATTAGGTGTCAATGCAAGTGATGGAGGCCAGCATTAGGTCGGAATATAAATCAGACCTATCGGAGAGATAGCAGAAACTTTGGGAGTTGCCAAATCAGCACTTTGGAGCATTCTTAAAAAAGAAGGAATGCAACGATGAGCTCAGAATCACCAGAAGGTCTTAAAGTGATAGTTTAGGGTTTTCTAGTCTGATCTACCTTAATGGGACTGTAGTCTACAGAACTTATATGCATCTTAATTTATCTTTAAAGAAAAAGAAAAAAATCCCCTAAAGTCCATAGAAGACAACTAAATGTAATAACTGCAGGAACGCCCCAAGGCAAAGATGTAGAATGTTCCTAAAAGACTGAGTTAGTCACATGACCTCAAGCCAACTGAGCATGCTTTTCACTTACTGATGACAAAACAAACCTTCAGTTGGTAGAAAGCCCCACAAACAAGCTGAAAATCTGGTAAAGTACAGAGGGGAAACTGTCCATGTGTCCATGGCATGGTCCGTGACTTCAGGCAGTCAGTGATGCCAAATGTTTTGCGTCAAAGGATTGAAAATAATGCGATAATTCTGATTGTTAGTCTGCCTCATTACTTCAGAGCCTGAGAAAATGTAGATACTTAAAAAACCAAATCCTATATTTTTATATAGTATAAAGTCAATCAAAAGTCCAAAACCCTTTGGTAACACTATTCACTAGGCATGCTGTATACCCGGAAATCTCATACTACATAAACAGTACTTTAGCGGCAGCCATGTTCTGTGTATCTCAGTTGTGAATGTGATACAGTGTGCTCCAGTATATCAGAGGTCACTATGCCGTTTTCATGATCTTCCCATTAGTGCAATATTGGCCTCAGCCGCCGCCATGACCCGCTGCCCTCTCACGTTTCACCCAGTGCCTCATGCCCAGTACATCATCTCCTCCTCTCGAAGCCTAAACACTTCCTCAATTGATATGTTGCCTTATGAAAATATCCTGATCACAGGCCACAAAGTAAATGTACACCTTAACCCGGCTTCGTCCATCAGCACTGCGGCAGTGTAATTTAGAGCAGAATGACCTGGTGTGCATGATGTCTGAAAGACACATCGACTACAAAGACAGGGGCTTTATTAATTCCATACTTGACCTTAGACACGCATACTTGTGCTTATGCAATAGTCTGACTTACCTGGAGGACGTGATGACATGCTGGATTTCAGCACAATAATTAAATTTACTGGATTACAAACACGGGGCAGAAGTTTTATACATATTTTCACTAACGGGGCACTAAACTGCTGCAGAAATAATATACTGTAATAATATACCACATACAGTAGAGTGAGACATACAGTATGAACGGCTACTTCATTAGGTACAACTGTTCAACCACTTCAATCAAATCGCATTCGCATGTAGACGGGGGGGAAAAAAGGTGATTAAATGACTTTGAACATGGCATTGTTGTTAGTGCTAGACAGGCAGAGTATTTCTGAACCTGCTGTTCTCCAGGGATTTTTCACACACACCACCATCTCTAGGGTTTACAGAGAATGGAAAGAGAGATGATATCCAGTGAGGGTCAGATCTCTGGGCGAGACTGCCGTGTTGATTCTAGAGGTCAGAGGCAGAGCCAGACTGGTTCGAGCTGATAGATAGAGTAACTCCGATAACATCTCATTACAACTGAGGTATCCCAAAGAGCATCTCTGAACGCACAACACGTCAAACCTTGAAGCAGATGAGCCACTCCTGTCAGCTAAAAACAGGAAACTAAGGGTACAATTAGGATGGGCTCACCAAAATTAAGACAAGAGGAGATGAGAAATGTGTGCCTGGTCTAATAAATGTCGAGGTCGACTGCGACATTTGGATGAAGCATGGATCCATCCCAATTCGATCGATGGATCAGGCTGATGGCGGTGGTGTAATGGTGTGGGGGATATTTTCTTGTCAGACTTTTGTGCCTCCTAGTACCGGAGTATTGTCGCAGACCGTGTTCACCACCCTTCTGACCGCACTGTACCCATATTTTAAAGCCTATTTTCAGCAGAAACTAGTTTCTTGAACATGGCCGTTAGTTCACTGTACTCAAATGACCTCTAGATTCCTCTAGTGGAGATTCGCATCATGGACGTCCAACAGATGAATCTGCAGCAACGTGATGACGGACCAAAAAAAAAAAGAATTGAAGGAATCATTTGCTCGGAGATTGCTGGTCACCAGCACATGGCGTTTCAATTCAGCAGCTCAGACATATAATTTTTTTTTTTTTTTTAAAGCTACAACTCCTACAAACCAAAATGTTTTGCTTCCTTCCTTCCTGCTGTTGAGTCGATTCAGGAATTCAAGAATTAACGCAGTTCTGACTACAAAAAAGGGGTCCAACCCAGTACTACCAAGGTGTACCTAATGAAGTGGCCGGTGAGTGAGGTTTTACAGATGAGAAAATCTGAGATGTATTTTTACATATAATAAATATAGAGGCATGTGAACTGATCTCACATACTTCCATGCATTTTTTTTTCTTTCCATAAACATCAGCATATATTTTAAATGAAATCCTGCGGGGACGGAAAAGTGACGTGAGCAGCATGAGCAATGAGAAAGTTTAACAGTGGCGTCAATTGCCTTTTATCTGCCGCCTCCAACCTCAGCTTGCAAAAAAAATAAATGAATAAAAAAAAAAAAGAAAAAAAAAAAATCAACCAATGTGGATGACCGAGATCCAAGAGAAACATTAGTATTTATATTCATACAGTATATATATAAATATGGAGACTGACTGACACACAAACAACTCTCGGCCTAATAAATCGTGTGCACCATAAGGATCAGCTTGGATATGATGCTTGAAAATGATTCATAACTGTACAAGAACATAAAGATCCTGAACACTGAGCCATCACTCAAATCACTGAGCAGCATGACATTTACAAAGCCTTCATGCGAGTTGATTAAATGCCCTTGACCATCGCTATACGTCTTGTGCAAGACCTCATAGTGAATGATAAAGTCCTGTTGCTCGCTCAGCAGTTTTGGACGTCATGTCAAACGTAGCGTGATAGTGCACTGTGAGCTTAAATACCTCCTCGCACAAAACCGTTGGTCGCTATGGCTGAGGTGGAGCAGCCTGTGATGGAGGTCACGACGGTCGCCATGGTGATGATGATGCAGGTGCACACTGTGGAGGGGAAATAAAAAAAGGAACGTAATTGTATTAGTGTCAGAGCATGGAGGGACACAAGTCTTTCCAAAGAACGGCCAGGAATTTTAAAGGATATTAACCTGCGATTGATTGGCTGTTAATAAAGCATCGTTTTTTTAATAAAGCATTTTTGGGTCCTTTAATAAATGAAACAAGTGATGAATTTCTCAAGAGGAAAAATAAATAAATAAATAAATAATTTTTCCTGCTCATATGAGCAGCACATCAAACACTTCTTATACTTGTGCAGCTTCCAGCAAATCACACTTTCTCTAAGCTGCTGTCTCAGCACTCGAGAATGGTTTCTAGGAAACGTGTTCGAAATTCAGCTACAGGTGTCACCTTAGAGCAACGTTTAGCATGGGAATGCAGAACAGTGACAGGGTGATGGAAGGCCATGGAGGTTGTGTGAATTAAGACACTAATTCACAAGAGCTGTACGGAGACAGCGAAACCTACCAATTCCAGCCTGGCCCACGATCCATGTCATGCGGATGAAGAGCATCACACCCCAAATGTTCAACATGCAGCGGACCTGCGCAGAGGAAGGATGGCGGTTAGGTTTTAATGCAGACAACCAAGCAAAGCCCTTTTTTGTCCGTCCGCCCCCCCCCCAAACCTGAAAACGTGTCCTGTACACCACGTGATGATGTGTTGCATTTGGAATGGTATGACGTCGGACATGACCACTTACTCCCGAAGACTTTAAATAGTGCCTCTTTTTTTGTGTTTTTTTTTTTTTTTCCATTGCCTTGATCTGGTTTTAGTGCTTGAGTGAGTAGGTGGAAATGAGGGTGATGTTATTAACAAGAGGAAGCATGGCCTGCAAATGTCAAAATAAAAAAGGGTGACAAAACCCAGAGATTATTCTCGTCCTTGACAAGTCGAGCTTAAGCTCTGTTCTTTCTCTCTCTCTCACCGTCCCAAACAAAGGATTGTGTTTTTTTTTTGTTTTTTACAGCAGAACAACTTCTGCCTATTTTCAGACCATTAGTCGATTGTCCAAGCAAAATTTCTATTCGCCTTTGCCATTTGGTTTGCTTTAGTTTCATCAGGTTTTTAATTAAACAAACCAAAAAGAAAAGAAAAAAACTTGGCTGAGGTACATACATGAGGCTGAAAATGTATTCATAACACACTTTGTATTAATTAGTCAGATTTATCACCATTTATACAAATGTACATTTACAGTTAAGTTAAAACAAATTGAATCATTTAAATATTTTGTGCATCACATCATGTTCATTTGCTCAGAGATTTCAATTCAGAAGCTCGGACATAAAAACATAAAAAACCAACAAACTCCAACAAACCAAAATGTTTTGCTTCCTTCCTGCTATTGAGTCATTACAGGATCAAGTCTTGTTCTTTTTGCAATCAAACCACACCGGATCTCATAAGTATATTAGACTGAACGCACCACCTTGCCGAACAATTAGCAAGTCTAAAATAATAATAACACAAACTTCTAGCATCAGCTCTGAGCAAGACGGAACAAGTGGTTCTGATGAGTAGCGTACAGTAATTCCCATCAGGGGCCAAAAAAAAAAAAAAAAATGTGGCGTGCGACTCACACTCATTCATATTGCAGAGCTTTTCAAAGCAGCTCATCTCCACAACACTTCTACCATGAGTGTGAAATATACTGTTAGAACTACAAAGCAAAGATCACACACTCGGAATTAAAAGGCTGTTAAAACATCAAAGCGTTTTTTTGTTTGTTTGTTTTTTCAGCTCAAGTTTCTATTTCCATTCAGATATTTTTGGATGCTGCAGTATAAGCTGATGTAGAGACATTTACCAGCACTCCTTTGACCCATCCAAACTTCACCACCCCTTTGGGCTCAGCTGCCTCTTTGGCTGCAGCCTCTTCAGCAGGAGTCAGCTCATCACCGTTGGCAAATCCGTCCTCAAACGGCTCCTGGAACGAGAAGAAGGTGGGGGGGGGTTCCGTTATTAACAACAATGAAACAATGAATAATGAAATTACTGCATAATAAAAGTAATAAAAGTGATACGGGTAGCATGAGGAGTTAAACCTAGTCCTGATGGTTAGTATTAGGACTGGAATCTGTGAGACCTAATCAAAAGATTTCAGGAAACTCATTAGGGACGCCTGAATCACCAGAGGAACACCCAATGCGATATCATCACGATACCCAGGGGCCGATACGATTTCTACTGCGATTCTATAAGCATTAGAATTTTATAAATATCCAAATATTTTGAAATTTTGTTATAATTCTAAACAAGTATAAAATGTTTTTTTAGCTCCTACAACAAATTATGCTTCGCGTAATGCACCACCTGTAGGATTCTAGAGGAACAGCAACATTTTACCAACTAAAATGCAAACAAATAAATTAAAAACTAATTTAAAAAAATATATTAAAAATCCATTAAGGAGTCCAGTATGGCAATGCATTAACTGCCACACAAAAGAATTGCAACTGCGTAGACGAATCAATTTTCTCCCCATCTCGAATGTCCATTAAGGTTAGAGTGCACACATTATCCTTAAAAGGGCGGCCGTGGTTTAAATTACTAATCTGTTTATATTGTGACAAACAGCATCGACTAATGTCATTGGAAGACTTCACAAGCTGATACGGATTATATCGGAGTGGAGAGGATTTAAATTTAAAAACAAAGTTTGAGCACTCACTGAAATACCTGGAAATTCTAAATATCAAGTCTTGTTTTGCAAAATCATAAAAGTTCACTTTGAACTTTTTCACTGTTGCCAAATCAAGGTCAGCGAAGTTACCATATACTGTATGATTCTTTGCACATCTATGGTAATATATATATATATATATATATATATATATATTTTTTTTATATATACACAAAAATACAAAGTTAAATGTATTTTAACATAAAAACGTACAAAAAAAAATACTTCATGAAACAAATGTGCTTTGTTTCATGTAGTACTGTACGGTACTGTGGATGCCCATGTAAGTTACCAAATGTGGCTCTTCACCCGATTATGAGCTCAAGACCACTTGGTATCAGGTGTTAAAAAATGTACAATAGCACACCAGATGGACCTTCATTCCCATAAAAGCCTATGTACTAAAGATTAGAAAAAGCAACAATTAATAAAAAATGCTCAAGTCTGTATCTTTTCTTTAGTTGGTAAAAGTACAAGAAGAAACAATGAATTATTTGTATGGTTTTAAATTCAAATGAGGTTGTGCTCATATAACTGGATTCAAGAGCGAACAAACCAAACCCCTTTCATCACCACAGAGAGAACCATATTCATATATTCAGTGTATTTTCCAGATCAGATTAAACCTATTCTTAGACTAAAAGGTATTTGAATGGAGGATCCCCACTGCCACAGGCATTCAGCTCACACCAAAATCAGGCTTAGTTTGTGTTTAAACACGGCTCGTAATAAAAGCACTGCTGTCAAACTAATTCTCAAAATAACTCTGAGATTCTTCTCATTCTCTCACAGCTTCCTCAGGCTCATTCCATCCACCCGCTGCCACTTCCGTCCTTCCTTCTTTGTCAGAGTCACCACCACACACACACACCCACACACACACACACACACACACACACAGGCAAGGTTATCCATCCTGGGATCTGCAGAAGGTCAAACACAGGAAGACTCCCTCCTGTGCCGGGACAATGCTCTGACGTCGGCAGCTGAGCTCCTGCCCCTCTGGGAGCACCACTGTATGCAAGTGATGATGGCCCTGCACTCCTAATAAAACTGTCTCCTGGCAACAACGCTCAAGGGGACGCCTCTTTTACAGCCACGCTCTGTAAAAGCGAAGTTTGTCTCTCAGTCTCATTAAAAAAATAAATAAAAGAGACTCAGACAATAAGGCAAAGCACGGAGCAGTAAACTCACCAAGGCTTCTCGTGTAATGGGCGGGGCCACCAGGCCACCAACACACACACCTACTTTGGGTCAACAATTAATTATCATCATTTTAAATGAACGTGACCCATTATTTCCACATGCCTTGCAGAAGACCAGGCTTCGAATCCATGATGGAGAATTTCAACCACAACTCACAGGCCAGGATGACAGTAGAGAGGGTTGTGTTAAAAAAAGCTGTCGTAAAAACCTCTGCCAAAACGTACTGTATACGCGGGTCAATCGATCCACTGCGGTGTCCCCTAACAAGAGCAGCTGAATGAGGAGCACCATCGTTTCTGTGAATGTCCATTCAGCAGATCGCGTTGTCAATATTTTTAAATTTGGATGGAAACTTTACTATCGATCAATGGATGATGCAAACGTGCCACAGTTGCCGTGAGGATGTACTGGCATCTGTTGCCATGGTTCAATACAATTGTGTGTGTGATATAAAAAGGGCAAACTAGAGTGCAACAAACCCGCAACTTCAAAAGCATTTCCTGCACTGATTCATTTAAAGGAAGTTGCCACACTACCTGGCAGTAATTCTCATCAGACTCCAAACCACCATTCCAGTAATGACACCAGCTATTTATTGCGGATATAAACGACCTTGGTAAAGACATGCACTTGTTGGGTATGGCTGTTAGAAGGCTTCCTCAACTTCCAGCCAACGTTAAACCTTTTGGCATTTTCTCAAAGGTTTTATGATAGGATGCAATACATTATTTCTTATCTTTATGCAGGGTGCTACGGTTCCCCAAAACCTTCAGCCATCACCAGCATTAAGAAAACACAAAGCAACAGATCATCTAATGTTTTAGTCCAAATTTGAAGAATCGGTCCATTTTTATTTCTTTTGGGGGAAACGTATGTATATGCTGTCCAAGCAATTGCTAACTACCTGCACATTAAGACATCATGGATCTAATGACAGCAAGCAGATCTACAACATCAGATGTGGATTAGGGTAGACAAAACCATCAAGAGTCCTTCACTACCAGACATATCGCTCAGACGTGATCACTTTTTTTTCTGGTCTGGTTAAAATATATATATATATATATAGAACAATACTGGAGATTTTAAATAATGAAACAACACGCAGCAAATTAGGAAATTAAGGAACAAATGGTTGTTTCAAGACATGAGGGTCAGTTGTCCTGGAATAGTTCTTGCAAGAACAGTGCATCTGAAAAACCCATTAAGCACCTCGATGAAACTGGCTCTTATGAAGACCATCTCAGGAAAGCGAGACCAACATATTACTCATCTTTATTTCGATGAGTTTGGACCAGCATTTTGAACAAACAAGATCTTAAGATCATGTTTTCTGTTCTTGGCATGGCTGCTGGTGCCAGATGGGCTGGTTTAAGAACTTCAGAAACTGTTCATCATCTCCTGGGATTTTTACACACAACATAGTTCACAAAAGATGTGAGCAGGATTTCTGGGTGTACAAAGCAGAATAGCCAGACTGTTTAATCTGCCAGATGGTCATTTAAAAGGGCAGTGAGCAGATAAGCAATTCAGAAGAAAAGTTCAGGGAGATGGACTACAACAGAAATCCGAGGGGACATTGGGTGCAGGTTCTTCACACTGAACAGTAGAAAATAGAATAAAAGTCCAGATGATGATTATCCAATGTTATCCTGTCCAATTCAGGTGGGGTATTGGTGGCTCCATGGTAATTTTCTCCTGCCAATGCCCAAACCCCAGCCACTGGATGCAGAGCAGGTACCAAGCCTGGAAGGGTATCTGGTATAAAACCGGTGCCAAGTTGTTGTGCGGACCAGTTGGTCCACTGTGGCGGCCCCTCAAAGACCCACAACTGTCCAGTTCAGGTGAGGCTGTGTTAATACACCAATCAGCCATAACATTAACACTTACATTGCATTTAGGCCATTTGGCAGATGCTCCTATCCAGAGTAACTCACAAAAGTGCTTCCATCATTGGATAGATCCTTACACTTGTCCTAACAATTATACCCATCAACATGTTGATATTGATGATCAATTATATACCAGTAAACTGGTGATATGATCATGGGCAACCATGGTTCAGCCATGCCTGCAGTGAACGAAGGCCAGAGACAGCACACCCCCAGAGGTCTCGTGAAGCCACGCCCCGAACGGCTAGAGCCATCCAGGTGACACAAAGGAAACCTACACATTATTGGACATAATGTTTCGCATTGTAATGTTATGACTGATGGGTGTACAGTGAAAACTATGTGCCGTGCATTTGATTTTGTAGATTACTTTAACCTCATGATTAGCAGAAGGATATTATAAAAAAGAGCAGTATGTTTAAGGTCTGCAGATTAAAGGTCCACTGCGGAAACAAAAGACGTATGAATTATAAAACATGGCGTCTTTGGCATGCGCTCCAGCATGTGGACGGGGCACTGGGGCGCATCATCACCTGAGCCATCTGTCTACATGAGCTCCGTACCTGCATGCATAACGTCATTAACAGCCCCGCCAAGCTCCCCTTACACCAGGGACACTAGGCTATTAAGAGGGAGGAAAGCAGGAAGAAAGAGCTGCTTTGTTACGGCTTCGGAGCTTGTCAACACCGTTCCATGGCGCCAGGTGAGAAGGGGGAAAGCAGCAGCATAGAGCGTATGTATAAGGCTTGGAAAGACCTGAAGGAGAGACTTTGACAACTGAAGGTTGTAACCGACTACAATACTGTATGTCTAGTTAAAATAAGCAGACTGTAGGGATTTGGTTCTAATCTTCCAGGAACTAAATAGCAGTTAATTAGAGACGGCTAAGCCTTTCACATTGGGAATAACATTTATGTATGTGCAAGGAGGGAAAGAAAAAAAAAAAAACACACACACACACACACACACACACACACATACACACAAGTGTGCCTTTGTGAATGCATGGAGCTCTTGTGCAATGCCTGGACCGAACTAGAGGACATTCAAAGTGATTTTGTGGCCGGCAGAAAAGTTTTGTACCGGTTTATACCACGTCTTAAACTGGCATGATGCATTATTCTGTATTCATGTGGGGGGAAAAAAATGATGTTTTATCCTGGGCGAATCTCACAGCTAACACCTAAAGGACAAAAACATCTGTAATGTACATGTGTAACCTGTTACTTTATCTGGGTTATTGCATTTTTTTTTTTTAACGGTAATGACTGGTTTGAACATTTGATGACATTTGCTGGTATGGTATAATTAATATTTAGCCCAATATTAAAACTATTACAGTTGAACAGTGCATAAAAATGATCAAGTCTAACTGATTGCATAATAATGATGATGTGGGGCAAATGTACAAACACAAGCACACACACACCCTATAGGCAGATAAGCAACTTCAAGCTGGTTTTGTTTTTATATATATTATACACACACACACACACACACACACACACACTCACCTAAAGGATTATTAGGAACACCATACTAATATGGTTTTTGACCTCCTTTCGCCTTCAGAACTGCCTTAATTCTATGTGGCATTGAATCAACAAGGTGCTGAAAGCATTCTTTAGAAATCTTGGTAGGTAGGTATATTGATAGGATAGCATCTTGCAGTTGATGGAGATTTGTGGGATGCACATCCAGGGCACAAAGCTCCCGTTCCACCACATCCCAAAGATGCTCTATTGGGTTGAGATCTGGTGACTGTGGGGGCCATTTTAGTACAG
>JAOVVB010000008.1:4371422-4384238 GCA_028570985.1 Heterobranchus longifilis | reverse complement strand
AACTTCTTTTGCAATTACCTTTTGAGGCTTTCCCTCCTTATGGAGGATGTCAATGATGGTTTTCTGCACAACTGTCATGTCAGCAGTCTTTCCCATAATTGTGCTTCCTACTGAACCAGACTGAGAGACCATTTAAAGGCTGAGGAACCCTTTTGTAGGTGTTATGGCTTAATTAGCTAAATAGAGTGGGACACTTTGAGACTAGAATATTGAACCTTTTCACAATATTCTAATTTTCTGAGATTGTGGATTTGGGGCTTTCATAAGCTGTAAGCCATAATCATGTCAATTATGACAAATCACGGCTTGAACTATCTTGCTTTGCATGTAATGACTCTATCTCATATATTAGTTTCACCTTTTAAGTTGCATTACTGAAATAAATGAACTCGAGTTCACATGTATAGTTGTGAATACAGTATAAAGAACTTTCTTACCAAAAACAAAAATCTTTGCTAACAAAAACTTAACATTAGCTTAACATCGCTTAACTCCATTATCACACTTATCAAAATGCCGCTCAGTGAATTTCCATTCCAAAATCCCTCACTAAAACCCAGCACACAAAAGCTCTTAACCAAACCAATACTTACCAAATGCATTTACATTTACCAAAATGTCTGTACAGTATGTTTATTTCGGTTTTAATCCAAAGCAACTTTTACCGTTGGTAACTTTGAGTAGTCAGAGTTAAGGCCTCACAGGCACAAAATTAGCATATTGGTGGTGTTGGGAATTAAACTTCTAAAACCACCTTCTATCCTGTATCCCACAGGCCAAACATGTTAACTACTAAACTACCACTGTCTTCTCACCAAAACCAAAGCCAAACTTGGCAAATCCATCCCACTGAACATCCTCAACAAAGTCAGACTTAGTTGAGTAAACTTATCATCATCTCATGGTCCACACCGCTTTATTCCATATATAGGATTGCTGGACCCTATCCAAGGAGACTTACTGTAGGTTACAAGGTGGGGTACACACTGGACGGGATGGGAAACATTCACATGCTAATTTACACAATACGGGCAATTTAAGAACGGCATTTAGCCTAATCTGCATTTTTGCATTGGACATGAGGAGAACATGCAAACGTCATACGCACAGACCCAGGGCGGGAATCCAACCCGGACCCTGGAGGTGCAAGGCGACACCACTATGCCACCATACCACCACTCAGGAAACTCCAAACCAAACTCCACCTCTCCATCCACTCCAAATGCACCTCCACCAAAATTGCACCCCATAAATTCTTTATTAAAACTCCATCCACGAAAACCAAACGGATATAATTACTGTGTAAAACCTTGCTTGGAATCACCATGGCTGCACTCACCAATCACCAAAATTCAATTCTAAACCATGTTCACTACACATAAAACTTTCTTTGTCCTTCTGCTCATTCTTTGCAGCACAGGCAAATACAGTTTAATGAAATAGGTGGAAAGATGGTCCCTGTAAGCCTGCACTGTCAATAACATTGACTTACCATTAAGAGAAGGGAACACAGAGGAAGGTAATTATTGGGAATGAGGGCTAGAGCAGCTCATCTCCGAGAGAGAGAGAGAGAGAGAGAGAGAGAGAGAGCTGTTTACCCAGTTCCTGCTCTCTGCTGCAGAGAGTTTGACAGATATGTTTTAATAAAGAGAATAATGATCCAGTAAGTGCTCTAATGGCCTATAACTGTAATTCCAAAAGCAGTCACCTGTATCAGATCTGTTGTTGTAGCACCGATTGCAAGCCCTTGATTATACTTCATATCAACATGTCAAGGTCAATGTGCAACCAGACAAAGAAGGGCTAATGAATAGAGAGAAACAGCGTGCTTATAGCCCTCAAAATTTAAACCTCATCACATGGGTTCTAAAGATTCACTACTAAAGGGCAGGCATTTAAATGAAACCTCCATTGTGAAAACTGTCATGAGTGTGAGAGGGTGAGAGAACACTTTGTACTGTCATTCAGAGCACACTGGTGCAAGGCTGGTTGATCTACAGTATGTTCCTCTTGACTTGGCCGATATTGTAATATGATATCATATGATAGTTAGCACAGTGGTGTTGTGGTTAGCACTGTGGCCTCGGACATGTAGGGATCGAGAGTCCGAAACCCACCTTTGGGTGTGTGTGTGTGGAGTTTGCATGTTCGTCCCATGCTTGGTGTGTTTCCTCCGTGTACTCCGTCTTCTTTTCACAGTCCAAAGACATGCAGACTAGAATAATTAAAATTTACGAATTCCTTATAGTGTGTGTGTGTGTGTGTGTGTGTGTGTGTGTGTGTGCGTGGGTGTGTGTGCCCTGCGATGGACTGGCACCCTGCCTAGAATGTACCATAGCTCATGCCGAAATTCCCCTGGGATAGGCTCCAGGCATCCTGTGACCCTGTACATGATTAGTGATATAGACAATGAATGAATTAGTCTACTTTTCATAAACTAGACTAAAACATCACTAAATAAAAGATTTCTTTTTTTTTTGGACTGAAGATTAGTGAATCAAGCATGTTTAAAATTCCCAGACAGATTTCAGTCAGTCAGGCTGATTAAATTCCAACCAGCGCAGAACAGTGAAACAGACCACGACTAAAAGGACTCGTCGCATTCCTGTCGGAATTCTGTTTCAGTCAGAAACACCGTCATACCTGACAATTAACATGGATTTGTTTGGGTTTCAGCAGGAAATCGAGAAAAGAGCTAGCACTTCCTGGAATGTCTGTACGCTGAAGGGAAATAGCACCAAAAACTTCGGTTCGGTTTAAAATTCTGATTTGGACAGGACTAAAAATACCAGACACACTATGATGTTTATTACATTATCTCACCTTCACATGCAAAACTAGTGCAATCTGATTACGGCTGAAGGACGCAAGTAATTAATAAAGATGACTCTCTCTCTCTCGCGCCCTCTCTCACACACACATATATGCGCACACATATGCGCACACACACACACACACAGCAGGCACTTGTGGTATAAAAAAGTGGTATAAAACATGGTCAGCTATCCTTGATAAACCTTTGAATTGTTTGTATAATGATAAAGTTAGCCAAGCTTTCAAGTACTGAAGGCTTGTATTTAGAGATGGTACATATCAGTATTCATAGTTCAAACCAGAACTGAAGTAGCGGAGGTCATTTCTTACTGTTTAGTCTCCAAGGACGTCTCTGATAAGCACCGAACGTGCTGGGCGTCGGGATTTTTCTGCCTGTTAAAATGTTGCAGTTAGGGTTGACCAATCAACATTTATGCATAGACTTTTATAAGTTTTGCCTTGGCATCGGCTACAAGATCCGACACAAAAGCTATTTCAGTTACCACTAGAAAAAATTAGAAGAGAATGTGCATACAAGACCGACTGATCACGACTGCTTTGTAAATTCTGCAACACATCAGAGAGGATCGTACAGTTACATTAGTGGGATTTGGCAGACGTCCTTATCCAGAGCAACTTACGTTTGTCTTATTACACATCCAAGCAGTTGAGTCTTCAGGGCCTTACCCGAGGGCCCAACAGGGGCAGCTTGGTTGTGCTGGGGTTTGAACCTGACCCCTTTCCGATCAGTAGCATCTTTTATCTTTTACCCCTGCCCCGATCATACAGTACATCAAGAACAAGAAACCGAACAGAACATTGCTGTAGATGTTCTTGATGAGGAACAGACTTATGAGCATCGACTCCAAAGTAAACCTAGCAAACTAGTATGAAAACAGGTATAAGTGCATGAGGTCAGATCTCATATGCAGGATACTTTCCTACTTCAATAAAAACAGGATTTCTGTCCGAATACTGTTTCAGTCAGAAAGACTGTCATACCTGACAACTACTTGGATTTGTTTGGGTTTCAGCAGGAAATCGAGAAAAGAACTAGCACTTCATGATCGACGTACGAATCGGAAATGATCAGCAACCAGGAAGAAAACTCTCCGGTAGTAATGGATACATCCTGAAAGCCCCCCCCACGACCTCTTTTCCCCAATCTCTCACATTATCACTGAAATCTGCACAGTGTCCAAGCTTTCAGGCAAATTAAATAAAGAGTGTTTTGGGTAAATTAAAGCGAACCTTTGACTTGGGATGATGTTAGAGAAAAGTGTATTTAATAGCGGTTCCCTAGATTTATTAGGAATGACACAAATATATATTTTTTAAAAAAAAATCTACATTTGCCCATTTAGTTTTTTTTCTCTTCCATTCTGCACATCTAAAACACCCTTTATATCCTCTTGAGCCCTGAATGTCCTCAATGAAACTTTATATATATTCTTTTAACATCCTCATATGAGGATTGTTGAGTATAATCTTTTTGGGCCAATTTCTTCCTGGTTGAAGATTCATTGATCATTAATTAAATTTAAAGTCATCAGCTATGAATAAAGGAGTTTGCATTTTCTCCCCGTGCTTGGTGGGTTTCCTCCGGGTACTCCGGTTTCCTCCCACAGTCCAAAGATATGCAGGTTAGGCTAACAGGCGTTCCCAAATTGCCCGTAGTGTGTGAATGGGTGAGTGAGTGTGTATGTGTGTGTGCCCTGCGATGGATTGGCACCCTGTCCACGGTGTACCCTGCTTCGTGTCCCAAGTCTCCTGGGATAGGCTCCAGGCCCCCGCAACCCTGAATAAAGGATAAAGGGGTGTGTAAAAAAAAATCTTTTTTTTCTCTTTTACTTATGTTTAAGATTTTGTTTAATCTATTGGTTCTGAAAAATTAATCACAACTTCTTAAACAGCCGATTCAAAAATTATGATTCAGCAAAAAATTAAATAAAATCATGGCTCTTTCCAGACATCCATGTTTGATTTTGTTGCCATGAGACGTTTCATCACGTCTCTCATCGGAAAACACGGCACAACACTTCTAATCCAAGAGCACGGTTCCAAATTTTTCCCAATATCCTTTCGGATTCTAAACACCGCTATACTATACTGCACTCCTGTCTGGCTGTCTGTGGAAGCTCCTCCGCCAGGTTGAGTTTTAATTCTGACTGTAACGCAACGAAAGCCAGATTCATTTCCAAACAGGAAAAGAGCACTTTCTCAACCTCCACTCCAACAGAAGCCCCTCGGCACAATTTTTCGTAAACACCCAAGCTTACATGAATAGTTCACCTTGAAGAGAGAGGTAGAGGTGGAGATCGGTCCCTCCCCTCAAAACATAGAAAGAGGCTTTTGTTTGGAAAATGCTATTTGGGTTTAGCGTTGCACAAGCAGCCAGTGCCTCCTGAAATGCACTTTGTTCACGATAACCTGATACAGGAACCCTGTTGGAAGTCAGCTGCTTGTGTCTGCGGCTCTCCGATCGGGTTTCACCGGGGCGCGTTAATGAAACGGCACAATCCTGTCCAGGACTGTGCACGTACTATATGGTGGTGGTGCTGCTGTTCACCGTATCATTTGGATCACAGTAACTTTCCTTGTTCCGTCTGTGCAGAACGTGCTGCTACTTTCCTCAGGGGAACGAACCACTTCTTCCTGTCCCTGTTTATTTATTTATTAAAACACACACCACATACTTCTGTAAAAAAGAAAGAAAAGAAAAAAAAAAACACGGACAAGACTTCACACGTGTTTGTGGAATATCGCTGAATAAAGATGCTCTTGATGGTTTGTACAGTATATGGGCCGTTTCTTCCTATAAAACTTTATCACTCAGTTTTATGCAAAGTTTTTATGTTTGCATGTCCAACCAGGAACAAACTGCTGCCGTTCCCCAAGACCTAACGCGCAAGCTGAAACAGTCGCTAAACAGGCATGATCCAGATTCATTGTACTTATTATAGTTGATCACAGTTACTGCATGTGCCAAAATACTGCTTCTGAAAATGGACTAGCCAGGGTGCCTTCAATTTTATAAAAAAAAAAATAAGCTTATGTGGAATGGATATTTAAATGTAATGAGCTCGTTTTAAATCCAACCACCTGCTGCACTACACCCATCAACCGAGGGGCCATACTTTCCTCTTCGGAGATTAATCAGTGCGCCAGGATATCTTTTCAGGTTTCAGAAAACCAAAGTTTAAACTGCAGTGGAAAAAAAAAGTCTTCATATCCCTTACTGCTTTCAGCATATAATTTCTTGATGATAAGGACCCCTAAAGACCTCAGCCCATGGAAATGTTGCTTAGTGACTTGCAGTGCTGCATTTTCAAAAGGTAATAATAATATACAAGTGTAGTTCGTTTGATTGTGCAGAATAACAGAAACTATTTCCGAAAGTAAAAACTACCTTTATTATTTCTCTATATAATCCCCGGCTACACTAATGCGCTTATTCCAGTGTTTCACTAATGCTTGGACACCATCAAAGTAGAAAGTTCTTTCAGTATGCCTGAGCCATGATCCCATCTGAAACTCCGGCCTCCTGGGAACTCCTTTATTATCACAAACATGTGGAAATGGCTCGGAGCGAGGACTGTATAGGGGACGCGGCTATAACTCCCAGCTGAGTTCCTGTACTGTGAAAGTGGTGTTCGTGAATGACTGTGTGTGCAGTTCCCACAGGCAGTTGTGTCTCTTCCACAAGGCTATTCCTGCCAAGACGCTTAGACGCGTAAATCTCACAGTTTTTATGTGAAGTGTCCGATTGTCTTTACATGTTTTTTCATCTGACCAGATTTCGTCCAAACATTGTACTTCAGCATTACTTCAAATAGAGTTAAATAATGATTACGTCACTTCCTCCCCAGCCGGGCATCCTGTATGATATGATCTGTACCTTACACAGAGATGTCATCTCCATTATTAATGCACTTACTGCATCTATTTAAGCAGCTGACATGATGTTATTTTATTACAATTACATCTCTGGGCAGAACTTGAATAGTGAGTTAGCTAAGCTAATTGTTAAATCATTTATCCATCCTTTGTACAAAAATACCAAAATCTGCTTAAAGTTATTCTCACACGGTCCTGAATCCAGCAAATGTGGTTCAGCCAACAAGACTGGGAAAACAGTGTCATAGTCTGTGACGAGCCAGAACCACAAATCCAAAGCAGTAACCCAGCTGGCTGTGGATAAACCACACACACACACACAGCACTGAAACCTCTGTGTAACCTCTCAGGCCTCGCCCACGGTTGCTAGCACAATCCAGCGTGACTGAATTAAGACAGAGCGCATCGGGGCCAGTCACTGAGGTCACAGCAGACAAAAGGGAAGCAGCCGTACACGTGTAAACACACGCTCGTGCGGGCGACCAGACAATTTGTGGAAAGTGTGTTTATGTTCCGAAAGAATCATTGTTAACAACAATCACCTGACGTGCAGTGAATGTGTATAGCATTGTCAAAGGCGATGGTGTGGGGTCTTTCTGTATGAGAGCATTGACCACTCTGGACAGTTCTGTCAGAGCGTACAAACAAGTCTATCGTTCAGCTGCACTTTAAATTCTAAAAAGTTTGGATGCATATTTGGAATATAAAGCCATTTTAAGGATGATAAAACTATTAAAGCATTCACACTCGTATAATCAAAGTGCATGGAGTGAAGAAATGGAAGGGGGGGAAAAAAACTGTGAAAATAAAATAACATCATGCAATCCAAGCTCATGTCTTTTACAGATAATCAGACTCCCTGTCCAAGCATCAAAGCCTCTCATCGTTACAGAGAGTTCGCCCATTACTGGCTACAGCGCCGTGATCAAACCGTGAACTCAAAACCATTCAAAAGCCAAAAAACAGCCGGTAACATGAAGCTGGAAAGTTTCGCTCAAACGGAGCAGATCAGACGCGTTCCCTTCCGAGGGGAGGAACTGATAAAGTGCTGCGTTTCAGTAGACACAGTCTCTCTCTCAGACAGCTCCGCTCCGAACTGCTTCGAAATAACTGGAAGAACGAGTAGCACATGCTACGTTGTTTTCTTTTAGTAGGAAAAGTATTATCTGAGAGATTTTAAATCAAATATATAACCACAGCCAGCACCGAGCAAGGTCACAGACTGGTTTTGTGCTCGTGTTGGCTCGGCTTGGTTCGTACGTGCCTCGAGTTTCAAGGTGTTACTGCTTTAAAAATAGCCGATAGGACTGCGGTTCAGACATAAGCATGATGTAGCAAATTCGTGTGTTTCTTATTTTTATGTCGTATTCTTCTCTTGGTCTGATGTTGATTACATTATGTCACATCTCAAGTGCACGTCATCTCAGTGTAAGATTATAGCTGTGTAAAATACATTTCATTAATCTTGAGCCTCATTCATCAAACTACAGTAAATACAAACAGATATAATCCCAAATCATTTATATGAGCTTTTACACTGGAAATAAAAGTCTTTGTATCTTACAAGAGCATGGGTGAGCCATGATCCTGTCACCAGTTTACTGGAGTATAGTTGGTGATCAATGTTGTTCAGTTCACCCGTCACTGGTCATAGGGTGTTTTCACATTATTGATTTGTACCGTGCCCCACTACCCCCACTCCCCGCTGGCCAGGGTTTATATTGTTTTTTCTCTCTGTACTCGGGTGCACTTGCGTATTTTACACTCTGATGCATCAGGTGGCAGTATGCACCTACTTGGTTTGTGAGCAGCCATTCAATACAAGAGAAGAAAATAACAAGGAAGTTTATTAAAGGAAGCATATTACATAGTTCTAAAAAAATGTATATATTGGAAACAACATCAAGAGTATCGCTCTCGTGTGCCTTTCTACTTTATCAGCCTGTGTAGGTCAAAAGGGGAGACTGGCGCGTGCTACACTCAGAGATTTCGAGGAGATTGACGTCACTAAGGACGTCGCGTCTACTTCCATGTTCAGGTATGAATGGCTTTTATATCCGATTTGATCCGTGCCCGAGCACGCTGTACCGTGCCCGACTCCACCTTTCTAAGCAGACTTGGACATGGTTCCCCAACCTTTTTCTCATTTATCAAAATCAACCAGACGTTGGGGTCAAGTGCTCTCGGAAACACGCCCGTGGCCTTGATGTGAAAATGCCCATAATCTTGAAAAATTAGAAACCGTCTCCAAAATGACCCTTTAAAACACCAAAGTGTTGACTTTTTTGCAGCTTCACCATTATATCAATCTCAATCTTGCTCAAACATGGCAGGAGTGAGAGGAGACTTGTGGCCTGCTGCTTTCCTGCTTCTGACGACAGTTGCACAAAGTCCCGTAATGGCAATATGGGCTGGCGGGGGAGAGGTTGAGGAGGAGGAGGAGGGAGAAAGATAAACACTAAAGCATGTGGAGCGGAGCTATGATCAGTTTCATACTCAGGCCCTTTCCTTAGTTGCCCGGGCTTAGTGCCTGACCGATACACTGACCGTTCTGCTGCAGTCAGTATTTATTCAGGAAACATTAGCATTAAAGAGATAAAAACCTTACAAGCTTATACTGATTACAATCTTGCTTCCTTTTACGATAAACGGTGCACTTTCATCCAGACTTCACCACTGCTGTGGAATTCGACACAAGAACAACTTACTGTGAATAGAACCATGACATTAACGATATAGTCGTAAAATACAGTACACAAATTGAGAAGAAAAAATATATATTAAAAGCTGTTTCCCCAACATCATAACATTTGAATGTGAAACACAGGGTGGAAGTTCACACGCTCAAAAATACATACAGTCACCCTTAAGAATTTTGCAATTTTGGTGTTAATTGGTTGGATGGTGCTGTTTTCTTCTTATTTTTATAGGTAGTTAGTGAGTGTAAATTGCACTGACAACAATGCTAGTGACAATAGTGTTTTATAAAATAAAACAAAGGCCACAATCTCAGCTCACATCCAAAATTCCATCATTAGCAGTGTTGCGCTACTGTAATTACTGTGTGTATCACTTTCGGCAGTAATGCGTGGTGTAAAAAGTTATAAATAAAATTTCACTAATAATATTACACTTACTTGCCCCAGAAACAACTTATTACAACATTAATTTAGTTGTAAGACTGGTCCAAAATCTGACATTTAATATTCATAGTCGTTGCGCGTGCACACGTCATTAGTAACGGCACCATAAGCAGTCACGCTAGCTTGGAAGTGCCCATGTTCAACAGCTGGAAATACCCCCATTACTTTGATTTTTATCAAAACAAAAGGTGATAAGACACGATTTTTGTATATTATTTATTATATATATATAAGGAAGTGGTAAGACTTTCACCACTGCTAAGAACACAACCTCAAACCTCTTAAAACACTTATTAAAACGGTACAACAGTGGACGACTGTAGCCCTTTAGCTAATAAAACAACCAAAAACTGGATTTATCATCATCACAGCAAGCTACAACAAGCAACAAAGACCTGATAACATTTGTGGCTGGATATGTGGTGGACACAATGTTGCATATACCCATTACTGACTCGCTGTTTTTCAGACGGATCCTTGGGAAAATTCTGGTCACATGCACTAGTGGAGCCCCAGGTTAAAAAAAAGAACACTTGGAAGCCATCTAGAGAAGGAATATGGTTTGATTGAAGCGGAGCTCAAGAGCTCAAGAAATCATTTCATGTCGACATCTGGACCGCTAATCACAAAACTCTGAGTCAAAAAGCCTGTATGTGTTTTTCTAACCTGTAACGTTTATGGATTCATAGTTTGAAGTAATATAACAAGGGAGTAATAAGTAAAGTAATAATATTACTTTTGAAAAGAGTAATAAGTAATATATGCCACTTTTTTAGGAACAAGTCCAACACTGTTCATCTTGTCCAGTCAGAATTTACTACCAGGAGCAAAAAAAGTTATATTTAGATAGACAGATAAACAGATACTTTATTCATTCTGAAGGAAATTCCAGATACCCATCAACATATCTATCAATCAATCTGTGCTACTTTATCCTACTTTTAGTATTTAATGATAGTAGCACTGCAACAATACAATATACTGTAACACTTTTCTAGGATTAGGTAGGAATTTCTGACACACTGGCAGAACTTTTTAGAATTTTGCTTCAACATTAACCTTCAATCCACAAACATGAATATACCCGACACCCTGTTCCCCTCCCCACCCCATCGCGAGTATGAAGGAGGTAAGGTCAAGCGCAGCATGAATCCCACTGACTCGCTATCATTAGGGAGCTGAACAGCAGTGTGAATAATACACAAGTATTGTGCAAAAGTCTTGAGCTACCCCTCTTTTTTTTCATATTTTGCCTCCAAAGTATCAGACTTTTAGGTACTTTAATGAAGTCTTGAGGAATAGTTCTCCAGACTTCCCGAAAGACTTTTTTGGCTCAGATTTTTTGGAAGTTTTGGCTTTCATGCTCAGTCCCGTCTGAAGAATGTTTTTTGTTTGTTGGTGCAGCTGATGACAGATGATCAGGTTGGTGTTTAGTATGCAGGTGATGCTGAATGCAGAGTGATTGGAACAGACGAGAGGGGAAATGAGGGTGCTGCTGAGGTTGTTACATAAACATCCAATTTTTTACACTGTCGCAGCCTGTCAGGGTCAAACACGTGTTCCCATTTCTTTAATTTAATCTAGATAATTTTATTGAACATGAAGAAATAAGAGTTGGCTTAAGATTTTTACACAGTACATGTTTTACAGTTTATAACATTTCAGGGAAAGAAGTTTAAACTATAAAAGTAAAAAAAAATTTAAAAAGGGGGGGTAGCATATGCCTTCCCTCAAATCAATCATAGCTTTCCTTCTACCCAAAGCTGTTGCTTTGTTGTCGGCTGATGTCGCGTGACTCAGAGACAGATCCGTCGTCCTCCTGGCTGACAGCTGCCGCCTCAGTGGCACAAAAACGGTTCTGTCCAGGAACCTGGAGCACATTCTTACTTTAGGGGAATTGGAATCAGTCAAGAGAATTTCAAATCGGCGCATCGCTAATTTTTCCTCCACATGCAAAGGTCACATTCTCTAGACGAGGAGTGATCGTGCCCTCTGCACCTGATCTCACTTTTAAAAAGCTAAACTGACAGGCAGCAGACAGTGTGCGTCACTGCACACACAAACACAGAGTCAGTCAGCTGTCATACAACAAGCCGCGAGTGCTGTTCCATACACCATATCCAGCCACATGAACTCCTCGTCAGCGCCACAAGCCAGCATTTAATGATCATCTTCTGGATCCTGATTATTAGATCATTCAGGATCCGGTGTTAATCTTTGATCGTTACAGGATTATGAGGCTTTCAAAGTCATCCTGCTGTTCCTAAAATTATCCTAGAATTAGATTCTAGCTCCAGCTGTCTGGATGTTGATCTTCAGACAGACATCAGGGGTTGTATTGCTTGCTGACTTTTTCAATCATTCTTGTTTTCCAAAAGACTTGTCCTACTGTTTGGAGGTTAAAGTCTCCATCTAAGATACACAAAAGCACCGCGCACCATCTGGTTCGCGGCTGTCGCGAGAGTTCACCAGCCAAGCACACACAAACGCACACCTGCTTGATTGTTTCTCAAATTCTCACAAAGTATTAGGAGTAACGAAGAAGCAACTACGTCGCTCGCATTTAACGTCAACCTGTGATGTATCTTTTAGAAAAATAAAATAAATAAATAAATGTCTAAAGAAAATCGCCCCGTCACGTGATCTTTACTGGGCTTGGCCGCTGGAGACCGATGTGTCCTGCCCACTGTACACCGCTTTCTTCTCATCTGCCCAAGAGACTGGCATCGCTATGGAGACATGGAGCGCTGGGTGCTAGGAAACCACAGCCTGTTTTTTTTGTTGTTGTTTTTTTTTCTTTTTTCTTTTTTTAAAACCTCCTCCCTTTCTGTCTGGTCTGTTCTTTAAAAGCACACCTGGTACACGCAGCTCTGTCAGTGACGGATGGACAAACAACTGCCAGGGATAATACTGTGTACTCAAACGATCATGCAAAAGGAGAAAGAATTTTTTTTTTTTAATC
>JAOVVB010000008.1:4318524-4331194 GCA_028570985.1 Heterobranchus longifilis | reverse complement strand
TGCCGTAAGTCAGTTATATTCAAAATATTCAAAGTTCATCAAATTCTATAATCCTTATGAAACATCTTATCTTATAACTAAAGAGAAGCAAAAAATCAATTCGGTAAAAATCAATAATTATTTATTGTGCATATCAGAAATCCACAAGAAGATAGAGAGAAATATTTAGTGGATTCTAATTTCCTCCATAGGAATGGTAAGTGAATGCAGAGCTTGCTGCATTGCGTGGGTGCTCACACATGATATGAAAGAAAGAGAGAAACAAATGAGTTGTCCAGCAGTTCGTTGCATTCAGGGCAGTGAGCGAGGGACATTCTTAATTCTAATGCTTCATTAATATATAGGAGCTCATTACATGTGTCTCTGACTGCCAAGATTATGCAAATTAGCGTGAGCTTGGACGTGTCAAAAATTGGCAGAGGGTATAATTATGCTGGCTTAAGTTTACCTAAAAATCTAGACAGGAGAGCTGCCATGCACACACAGTTTCAGAACGGTTTTAATTACAACTGACAGCATTCCATGACAAATGGGAGTAACTTACTGTAATTTTCTGCTGATGTCTTAGTTTTGAAATTCAACCACTCCATTTTCATATTAGACTGTGTGAAAAAATTTAATGACATAATTCCTGATAATACTCTCATTTCAGAATCAGGCTTTGATAAGAGTGAACCATTAATAACACTCAAACAGTGAGCTGCAATTAACGTTATTACGCTCTGATTATTTGAATTAATGATGAAGTGAGACACACAATAATATTTTCTGAGTAGAAAATTTAAAGCACTGCGCAAGTTTTAAATCCCTAAAAACTCAATGCAATGGTTATAAACATGAACCTGGTTTTGGACATGTTTTTTAAAATGTCATATCACTGTATGAACAGTGGTTTCAGGGGGAAAAATATAATGCTTTAAAAGCAGAAAGGCAGGCTTATAATCAGAGATAGGAACAACAGTGATGGTTCACTTGTTTAACACATACACTGCTTAAGGCCAGGACACCTTTCAATAGCCAGAAGGCTCCTATTTTCCATGCACATATAACACATTACAAAATGTATATATATATATTTTCTATGGTGATCTGTCAAAGTGAAGTCCCTGCTATCAATCAAAAAGTCTTGGAGATAGTCTGACAGTCTAAATGTATATTTTTATTACAGATGATGCACATTAAGGGTGTTGTCGGCAGTACTGCATGCAATAAAGTGCCATTGCAGTGCTATATGAAGTAAGTGATGGAATCCTGTTACTGCAAAAACCTCAAGATCAGTTTCAAAACAGTACTTATAACAGTACTCGTTGTAAGTCATTGCAATATGAGTAAGTCTTTGCAATATGAGATACACCACCTTTCTTTTTATATACAAAAGCTGGCTGTGTGTATCCATAAATAGATATGGATGCAACAAATAGCATCACCTGCAGTGGCTGGAAACATTATTTTGCATGATATGTGACACAGGCAATAAGCAATCTACACGAATCAAAATAAAGCAAGTGCCGATACTGTAATTTACCAAAAGTTGAGAAATGTGATCTACCTGCTTCTGTAGGATAAGTTGCGGGGTTAGTTTAACACCAGGTTTGGAAAAAATAAAAATAAAAAAAAATAATCGAATAATGAATTACTATACATGGACTGAACTGCAGGTTCACGCCTTCAGACTGATGAAGAAGGAAAAGCTTCACTGCAGAAAAAAAGAGAGTCCAGACTGTATACAGGATCCCAGGATAGCCTACCTCTTCACTGATCATGATGTAATGCAGTCGATTAATCGTCAAAATAAACTGTGATGAGTTAATGCAGGCTGCTGCATTAGTGCACTAGTCAAAGTAATCCAAACAGTCCAGCTGGTAAGATTGAGCGCATGCCCTAACGCTTAATACTTTTTGTTTTTTGCATTATTATGATTAGTCTACCTTCCTGTCGCCATGGCAACGTAATATAACGTAATCAAACCTGCAGCAGCAGGAGCAGAAGGAGCAGCAGAAGGTATCTTTATCGAGGGAACGGTTGGTTAATGGTAGCACGCATCCCACAGCATTTCTTCCCCATCGGTGCACCTACTGCAGTAACCTTGCGCTTTCAGGCTCATCGTGCTCACGCTCACTCAACAAGTGCAGCCCAGAGTAGACACGCGGAGGTAGACACGGAGCTGTCGCGTGCGCTGTCTGGAACGCGCGGGCGCGGTGATAATAAGGAATGAACCAAAGAGTCAGGTTTCGTACCTTTGTCTCCCCGCGGGAATGTGGGCTCCATTTCCAGAGTTACAGTGGAAACCGGAGGGGATCGCCCATTCTACCGTCACCTCTACCGCTCTCAGCTCCGCCGCACGGAGACGCACTGGTGCTTCACCGGATCAGTCTTATCGTAAAGAAAGAAAACAAAAACAAACAAATAAATTTAAAAAAAGACGAGAAAGACGCACACACGCTTCTCGGGCGTTCCAAACGCGTCCGCATGAAGCGTGCGCGCGTGTGCGTGCGTGCGTGTGCGCGCGCTCCCCCACAGTCGCGCCTCCGCTGTGTGCGCGCGAGCTGCTCAATGAAAAACGCGAATGACGGCGCGGGATTTTCTGCACCTGGAAAAAAAAACAAAAAAAAACGGGTGTCCCCGTTTATACGTCATTACCCGTTTCCACTGTCACGGCGAAGAGCTTATCCATCCAGGATGTACATAAAAATAAAAATAATAATAAATACCAGCCTGTAAACCTCCTACTTGTTGAAATATGATTGTGAAAACATAAAATAGAGAATTAAAGAACTGGAGAATGACGGATTTCTCCCCAGAGAAAGGGAGTCCCTGAGGTTAGGACGTAAAAATGGCGTTTTTGTGCCAAAATTATCCTCGTGATACTAAACCCATATACAATAAACATCAAGCTGTGACTGATCGATTTGTAATGCATGCTAGGAGGCAGGGTGCCATAACTTTTCATATCTCCATGGACTTTTCTTTTTTTTTTATATATATTAGTCTCTTTATGATCTGGGAATCATTCCCACAACCCATATACATACAGTATTTATAATATATTCAGTATATATACAGATTAGTTGAATTTCACACGTGATTCACATTCATCTGATCTGCAATCTGATCATTTTTATTTATTTCAACATTATCTATTATTTATTTTAAAATATTTAGATTATTTGAATTTTCTGATAAATTTCATACTCACTTCCCTAATTTTCTTTCGATTCTGTAAAGCTGCTTTGCAACAATGACCACAGTTAAAAGTGCATGCTCTCAATACACACGTTTCCTCAGGGTTCTCTGGTTTCATCCCATCTACTGAAAACATTCCACATGTGTAGTGGATGTGCTAAATTGTTGTAAGTGTGTGTGTGTGTGTTTGTGTGTGTGTGTGTGTGTGTGTGTGTGGAAGAGAGAGAGAGAGACTGGTATTCACTAAATGGTGTATTTCCACATCACACTCAATGTTAAGAAAATAACATTATATTCCTATGAGCCCTAGTCATGTGACAGCCTTCGTGAACATTAATGAAACACTGGCATACAAAATATCTCTAGTGATGTGTTTATTGTGATCTGATGTCTCTGAACCACAATTATGATTAAATATTTATTATGTTTTTAACTGGATGTGTTTATGCAATAGTTTTCCTATACAACATATATTATACTGTATATTAAAATCTTTTCTAAATCTTTTCACAGTTCATATATAAAGATGTTAAAATTATTGTAGCACGGCCACATAAGGATTTTATATATATATATATATATATACATTTTTTTTAAATTAACGTGAATAATAGCTAGGGCTCATTATACGGCATGTGAGGGCTCTTTATAATAGGGATATAATATTTTTTATTCTAATAAAGATATAAAATTATATTGTAATATAATATTTGATAGTGTTCTGTTGAGGGGGTCCATGGAACGAGGGCATTTTAGCACATAACACTGGGTTTAACCAATTGCAAAGGATGACTTCTTAAAATTCCAGATATTGCAGATGTGTTTTCACATGTTCATTTTTCTTTTGAGGGTAACATTCTTTGGCTCCACGTTCCCCATTCAAGCCTAAGCTGGGTTATTCTCTGTGTGGCGGTTCTTCCCTTGTTTGGATTGCTTTCCCTCTGGGATCCAAGGTTTCCTACTACTGTCCAAAAATGTGTGTGTGTGTGTGTGTGTGTGTGTGTGTGCGTTTGTGTGAATGGTGTCCTGCAGTGCCAGTGCCATCTGTAATCTCCTGCCTCACGCCCCGTGTTTCAGGGATTCATCCTGTGAATTTGATTAGGATAAAACAGTTACAAAACATGAATAAATAGATAAATTTTCACTTATTAACCATCACTCAACATATTGTTACTCACATAGTCACAGGTAAATAACATACAGTATAAATCACACTTACACAAATGAATGGTATGTTTGCATAAGGGTAAAATCTAAGGGTTAGTACTATTCTTTCATTTTAAACCAAAATGCAGAACCGACCAGATAACTAAAACTGATCTTTAAAAATAGAGACACAAATTAACATAAATTGCAAATTATCTCATGTTTGAAATTAAACTGCAATATTAAAGAAAAAGCTATCAATTAAAGCTGTAGAGTTCATATTATAACAATAGACGAGATTTTCAACATACAGTGGGTATAGAAAAGAATCACCCCCTTTAAAATAATAAAAAAAATTTGCTTTGCAGTCAAATGCTTCAGCTTTTTATGCTGTGCTAATCAAAATGACCACAGCTGATCACAGTTGAAAGTAAAATGGCTTTGTATGACACTGAGAAGGTGATTAGCTTCACCTGATTGAGTTTACAAGTCATTTTATGAGAGCGGCGATCCTTTTCCATATTAGTGATTCTGTTTCTTTTTTTTTCCTGACATGTTGGTACTATATCTTTTACTTGGATGATAAAAGTTGCACTTAGTAAATACAGCTGAATAAAACAAAAAGTGTGTCCGACTTCATTTCTGGCTGCAAAGCAACCAGAGGGGAGGATTTTTTTATATACTCACTGTATTTTCCAATAATGAGGAAAAAAAATGGAAAACTAATTTATAATATACTGTGGCATCCAGAAATATGAGACAATACTGAAAATCTGGAAATAAACTGTTAGCAGTAAATAAACAGTTTTAGGTTTGTGTAAAGTTTAATATCCAAAATGTACTATTTCTAGGTCTGTATTTAAATACAAGAAAATGTGTTATATTGATCATGTTAACTGCTTTGTACAAAAGGTCAAAATTTCCGCATATCAAATCTCTTGTAAATAAACAAAACTGTGAAACTGAAAAGAAAACATAGAAAATACTAACAAAATTTTAACCTCATGTAAATATTTCAAATATTCTTTTTCATATCCAAGTTATTTTCAATAACATAATTTGGAATGAAAGGTCTGAATATCCAATTAGATTAGAGCTCTCAGACTTAGTACAGTATGGACCACACCGTATGTCTATGGGCAGTTGTTAATGCGGACAAAAACATTATCATGAAATGTAGAGTAATTAAGTAATCTTAGTAGATGGAAGTTTAAACATTACACTTTTTTTAAACAGTGATAAAACTGAGGCAACATTTCTGAGTTTTCTCGGCTGTAGAACATTTAACCTAATAATAATAATAATAATAATACTGTTTTAAGTTGGAAAGCAATTTGTTAAATGATGAGTTTTTAGTTTTTAGTTTTGTTCACATTACTTAACTTTTAACTGTTTGGTCAAGCACAAACAATTTGGTCAAACGAAACAAGGATTTTGGAAACATCTTTTGACAAGAGCACTATTTGCCTACACTGCTAGTACTGAGATTAGCTAGTATTGCTATGATCAACATGAGAATGCAAAACCCACCACAAGTAAATGCTTTTCTGTAGCACCACACAAGAGTACCACACAAAAAACCCACTACTGGGTGGTGCAACAGAAAATCTTTGCCTTATCATGTGGAGACTGTGAGTTCAAATCCTTGCTAAGCAGCGATGTTAACAAAACACGTAGCCTATACTCAAAAAGAAATTGTGTTCTGTTAAAAAAAATTGCTTTTAACTATCAATAAAAAGTTATGTAAAGTGAAACAAAAAAGAATTGCCAAACTAAAAAATTATTGCATCACATTGAACAAAATTTTAAATGTTTAATTATTATTATTTTATTTTTTTTACAGTGTAATAAATTGTTTTTGTCAATGTTATTTGAAAATCCAGAATATAAATTCCAAGGTAGCTGTATTATTTAGAAAGGAGAGTTTAAAAGAACATTCTCTCATCTTTTTAACTTTGAATGTTGATCATTTAGAGTCTGCATTATAAAGTTGCATACAGTTGTTTAAACATTTATTGTAAGTAAGTGATTTAACAGTTTTTTTTCAGTACTGCTGAGTGAATCAAAATTATTGCTGGTGATAAAAACCAGCATATAGAGCTTGAAAAATAACTGAAAAACAGCCAGAGTACATCTTTAAAGTGGAATAAAAAAGTTATCATGGCTCATTATGAAGTGCAAACTAAACATAGATCCTGACCTATATTGACTGTGCTCTAAACAACACCATATGAGTATACTGCATACGTAGTATTAGTAATGGGCTTCTCCTTGGTAGCACTTTCTGTTCCTCCCTCTGCTGGACTGGAGATCATTGCCTGCTCAACTTGTTAGTTGTCAGATTTAATTCTTCATGCTTTGGTTTTCCTGGTGTTTCTCTTACAGAATGCCATCAGAAGCAGTGTAAGAAAGCAGGTGGTAGTACTCATCCATGCATTAGAGCCAGTGATCTCATTTCCACCCCTCTGTGCTGTAGACTTGGGGGTGGTGATGGAAGTCAGCAGGATACAGCTAAGAGCGCAAGTGATCTTGAGGCGAACATACCAACCTGGTGCACTGACACTTTTATAACAGAAAGTCAAATTTGGCCTTCATGCAACAGTATGTGGGCTCAAAAACTTATTACCATCTGTTTTGCACAACTCTAGCAGGCATATCAGCCTCCATGGTTTGCAGTTCTATTTTTAGCTTTAATAAGACGTCATCTGGGTGGCAAATTGGTGCAGCAGGTATACTCTAGAATTGCTGCCTCAAATCTCTAAGGTCCCCAGTTTAAACTATCAGCTTAGGTTACTGTGTATGTGTGTGTTTTTTTGGTGTCCATATGAAGTTTCCTTCTGATTCTCAGGTCTTCTTACGCATCGCAAAGCTCCCAATGAATATCCATCAGCTGTTCACTAAATTGCAGAATATATGTCTACCAGATACCCTGTGACAAACTGGCTTACTGATTCGGATGTGTCTCTTTAATTCTTACCCAGTGTTCCTGAAAATAGATTTCAGATTGGGAATTTAAGAATTAAATGCGTATTAAAATTAAAGAAAGGAATCAATGAATAAAAGGCATTAACTGTATATCTCAGTATCAGAGCACTTCTATGAATCATAAAGTTCTTTGTGTTCCCTTTGTGTTTTAATTCCCCATCACCCAACAATGAAGCAAATCTCTACAGCAAATCTTACAGTTTTCTATAAAGGAAACCCCTTTCAATTTGTGCACAGACTAATATAACTTTGTTTCCAAAGTCTGCATTATTTTATTTTATTTTTTACTGCAGTTCTTTGTTGTGTTCAGGTTGCCATATGTCTAAAGCCTAAAGGAAATTCTGTCCCCCATGCTGAATTCATGATTATGAAGCCGGAATTTAAACATGTATCCACTGGCCTGTGAAATCTCCTTTTTATAGAGCTATGTGTGAGTCAGCCAACTGCCTGGACATTTAATTAAATTAATATTAGTCCAGACACTACCGTACAGCTCTTTTCTGTCAATTAGGATTAGAGGGTTTAGGTTACTTCCCATCAATGTAACAAGCTGATCATTCAAATTTATAGAAATATCTTTGTGTTTGAAAAAATTGTACATTCTATTACTTGCACAGTGAACTAAAAAATTAAACATAAAGGTTAGGGAAAGTACTAACTAACTAAGTACAAACTGAGGGTTATTGTTTATAATGTAACAACTAATTAAATAATGAATTTATGTTAATCCCAAGGGTCAGGGTTACGTGGAGTGTGAATATTCTCTGGTTTCCTCTCACAGTCTAAAAACATCCAGATTAGGCTAACTGGCATTCTCAAATTGGCCATAGTGTAAAAATGTTGATTGTAAGTCCTACCATGGTCATACAAAATGGGAATAAATATAATGGTCACCATCTGCCTCCGCGGTCCCTGGTTGGACTCCAGAGGTTCCTAGATGGATGGATGGATGGACAGGTAGGTGTAGCATCCACATTTCACATGATGTGAGGCAGCAATGCTACTGATGGCAAGAAACAGCTCCACACTGGAACTGTGAGGCAGCAATGCTACTTTGCTGTGCTACTGGAGAGAAATGAGACATATGGTTAATGGTGGTACATAATCAGTTTAAATATCATTCATTACAATAAGTACCATAACAAAAAGTTTTTAAAAATCTCTCATCTGAAACTTTGCCAGTAATTGGGGGCTAGTCGTGTGAAGATGAATGCCGTCCTGACTTCAACTAAGTGCTTCTGCCGCATGGTTAAACCTTGTCTGTAAGATTGAGCTTTTAAGAAGATAATAACCCTAAAAGGCTTCCAAAGGGAATAAAATGTTTTGCAGGAGCACAAACTCAATGCCTTACAAAGTTTATGTTTATGTCTACAAGCTAGGATGAAAAGACAGATACATTCACGGATTCGGAGCCAGACAGAAATCTACAGACAGACCAAGATATATGTTGGCTATTAAAATCGTAGAAAGTTGAAACAGCACTTCTGTGAGTGCACTTGGACAAAAAAACCTTGTGCAGTGGCCTGAGATATCATGATGGATACTTGTTCACATTCTCCTCCAGGCTAACGGTGTGAATCATTGATAAAGGAACTGTGTGTGTTTCCTCTGGTGGAGAGGTGGCTTTTGTCTTGTTTTAATGCTCTGCATGCATGCATGCTAGTCCTGTGTCTACGACACTGTGGAGATCATATTCCACCTTAATGCAAAACTCTTTTAATTCAAAAAGCCTCTTAATGTGATGTTCTTGGTTGTCAGGAATTATCAGCATGGGCTTATTCATGTTCCTGTGTCGCCCAAGGAAGTCCCTTTTTTCACTTTCCTTAATTGAAAAGTTCTAAGGACAGTCTTCAGAAATGTTCTTTCCTACCTGTCTGCCTTGTTCCTTGCATCATGTACAAGCTCTCATGATTAAAAAGAATTACTTCATACGCTCCCCTACTGTGGAGTGTGTATGCGCATATTAAATATTAAAGCCTTATTATCAAAACTGATTTCATAAATTCTGCAGCAGAGGGACCAGGAGGTATGCAGTGAATTAATGGGGTCTACAGTCAGGGAAAATGATCAGGGACTTCCTATAGTTAATATGCATACCGTGTCCATTTTGCAGCATTTGAGACTTATCTCTTCGCATCCCTGTTAATATTACCAAGCTCATCTCCCAGTGAGTGATACGTCAATTTATTTCAGGTCAAAACATCATTAATTTATAATGAGAGTGTTGTGTTAGGATGATTAGGGCTTAGAATAATATCATTTTCAAGCTAATGGACAATAAAACCCTGCTGCCTGATTAATATTAGTTGGTAATTATAAAAGCAATAAGTTAAGGTTTTTCCATTATTCCATTGATCTCTTTGTAATATAACATTCTTTAGGTTTGTCTATTTTTGTATTAGATTTAGCATAAGAATTCATTGCTTATGTAATTTGAACAATCAGCAAACTTTTGATTAGAGGCAATCATACACTGCCTATGTAGTTGCTTTATTATTAAAATCAAAATTATCAATGAAGGTCACATATCACCATATAATACGGTATACCATATTATATTAGCATTATATTTTGAGAGAATGCATGTTAATTTTAAGAAAAAGACATTGAGGACCCCTGAGGAGCAAAGAATATATTTTTCAGCCAAGCAACAGGGTCTAAACTAGCCTTCAGAATAAAATAATAAGTCACAAGACATATAATGGCTTTTTCCATAAGAAAAGCAAAAAAAAAAAAAAAAAAAACTCACAAACTGCACTGTACAGAAGAAGAGACATTTGAGTTTCTGTTTGGTTTCATATTTAAAAAGATCAGACATTTATAATATTTAGATTTCACTTCAGATTTCCTAAGGTAATTCATTTGTGTGTGCCCATAAGTACAATTCCCATGAGCCACTGCACCTTACCGGCTCACATCACGCAAACCACGGTTTGGTTAAATGAGCATCGTCATTTAAAACGGTGTAATCTTGTACCATGCTCATCGTCTCTCTTTTTCCTTTTGTTGCCATTTTTTTCCACTAGAATACAGTGTTGACCAAAAGTATTGAGAAAAAGTGAAATTCAGTGGTTTAATGACATTCTCAGTTATTGAAAATAATGACAAGTAAAGTAACAAGAATCATTTATTATTTTCTGCAATTAAATTGTGATATTTTAGTTTAGTTTCTCTCTAGACGTCCAGAAGACATCTGCAGTACTGTGGTCTTACTCGCTCATCCAAGATCATGCAGAGAAGATGAGATTTCATGATTGCTACTGCCTTAGTAGCCATTCACCATTGTCCAACAGGTTTCTACTGGGTTTAGATCTGGAGATGACCAGGCCATGACTTCAGAAGGAGAATACCATTCTCCCATAGACAGTTTTTAGCTAGTTTTCAGTTAATTCTTCACCAAGCCAGGCTAGAACTAATTAGTGAAATCAACTGGTGTATGCGCATGGAGAACCACAATACATGTTGTATTAATACTTTTGGCCACCATAATATGTTTTTGCTAATAAATCATACTTTACATTTTTAAGTTTCCAAGGTTATAAACCTTGCATTGGTCGTGTTTAGTTTAGTTTCAAAATATTTTAATTGCACTTGCATATGATTTCATCTCCAGTAGCTGATTCAGGCTTTTCTTAAACCACATATGTTCCTCTATTACAGGTATCTCAATCAGCAGCAAAGTTCTATCAGTTTAAAATCTGATTACGTCCAAAACTGAAAAAGGAGAAAATTGCTTTTAAAGATTTCATTTCTGACTGCAGCACCAGAGCATCAATATTTTGATGCCTGAGTAGCTTAGGCTTATTTCCGGTTCACTATGTCACATATTGTAGCTATCTAACATCTTGATCAAACCTTAATTCTCCCCATGTGAGAAAAACACACTTAGCTAGCAATACTTTTGATACTGAGGCAGATTGCTCCTTCCTCAACATACAGTATATACTGTATACACATACAGTATATACACCATTTCTTGTCCATGTCCATTTGCACTCTGTTCCTATTGATCAGTAATAACGTGCAATGACCTGTAATAGCAGTGGTGTTTCTGCAGCTATGGTTGCTTTAAAGTGTCAGGGTCCATCAAGAGCTCAATGCATCAGGTCATGTGAGTCTTTTCTCCTTGCCCACTGCTGCCAGTGGAGAATCTTATCTGCAGATTCGGGCTGTGACCTTCTGTCTCCTCCACAGGGATTCGAAACCCTGTATACCAGCCCGAAATCAGCATCAGCATCAACTCATCGTTTCTGTCCACTAGCAAAAGAGGGAGAGAGAGAGAGAGAGAGCATATAAGCATGGAAGAAAGTTAACACATTAAAAGGAAGCACACAAGGTCATAAAATCTAGGACACAATCATATCTCTTAACATACAGGCAAGAAATGCATAGGGACTGATAGATCTCAATGAGGAATTCTGTCTGTGAAAAAATATGTAGTGGATTTAATTGCATTCATGCTCTTATCCTTTCCCCAAGGATCATATTCCATCTCTTTATGCTATTGTGATAGAAAGCACAAGAGGAAGGAAAGTATATTAAACCTTCCTCGAAGGTACTATAAGAAAGATTTTCATTAGTTTCTAATGTTTATATTTCTGCTATGTTACACAGGAGGGAGTGCTGTTGTACTGTTTATCAGCACAGCTGTACTGATATTCAGTGCAACAGCACAATCTCAAATCACAACAGTTCTATATTCTACAGTCACATATTCTCCTACTGTCAACTTATTACTGTGCATATGCTTTTTTTAAAATCTTGTACATGTATATTTATAAGAAAGGGGCGAAAGATACAGTCACATAAAATGAAAATAAAGCCATTTCTGTCATCTTTGAATTTATTTCAGAATTAAGTTTGAAGCAGTTAGCAGCAAGTAAATAATGGTATTCCATTAATACCATTATTGTTTGCTGACAGACTACAGGAAATTATGTCATTTTAAATGGAATTTTCTGTGTAAGTATGAGACAATATTTAGGGACTAAAAGTACCACAGACTTTGGTTAGTCAATTTTTTTATTTAACCAAAGCCCCTTACAGCCCCTTTACTTCAGGGTTCATTCCAAAGATACAATCTTGCAACTGCCTCACCTTCAGCACTTAATGCTAGTCCAAGAACAAACTTCTGTATTGACAGACAGAACTGACAGTCAGTCAGAAATGTTACTGGATATTTTTCAACCAAATCATTTTTCCCTGTTTCAGTGCAGCACAAAGATCTGTTTTTTTTTCTCTCTGCATAAACTGGTAGACAGAGGTGGAAAGAGTAATACAATTTTGTACTTAAGTAAAAGTACTGTTACTTTAGTGAACTTTTACTGAAGTACAAGTAAAGTTACCCTTATAAAAA
>JAOVVB010000008.1:4280960-4291227 GCA_028570985.1 Heterobranchus longifilis | reverse complement strand
GGTTTCTTCCTATTGCCATCTCAGGGAGTTTTTCCTTGCCACTGTCGCCTTCACCCTTGGCTTGCTCATCAGAGACAATCTCATTATTATCTAGACACATTTTTCTCACATATACACACTTCCATAAATTTTCTTTTCATTTTTGTGTAGCTGCTTTGAGACAATGACCATTGTTAAAAGCGCTATATAAATAAAATTGAATTGAATATCTCCTGAGCAGAGACAAACAGCTCACCTGTCCAGCCTGCGAGACAGCGGCAGTGTCCAGTCGTAGGGTGGCAGCCGTCGGCATGACTGCAGTCACAGCGCTCTCGACAGTCCATCCCATACGTCCCATCCTAAAGAAATGACATCACACAGTAGTACTACTTATAAAGTCACAGAGTGATGCCGAACTGCATATCAGGATTAAGCCACTCAGAAACCTCCTTCTTTAAACACAATTTACCACAGCATTTGGTTTAACTTTATACGGTTGGGGTTTTAAAAGAACATAGTTCATCCACTTTTATCCACATAAATTCCTAATAGACTCCTAGGATAAAGTGCGTTTGATCAGTGATTAGGGAATCCTTTTGTTCTCAGCTTCATTCAGAGCCTGTGATCTCTTCTGCTTTACATCTGCTTTACCAGAAAAAAAAGTCTAGGTTGATTTCTAACATGTTCATTATGCCTGAAATCAATGTATTCAACAGACCTTAAAGACTACTTAAGGATTATTGTTTTAATTAGATAAAACTCAGCAAAAAAGAAAAGTCATCATGATCACTACAGTACAGGAGTGTGTAGATTTCTGAACAAACTAACCTGGCAGTGCACATCACATCGCTCGCCCCTCCAGCCTGGAGCGCAGGTACACTGGCCGTCTAGAGCGTTACAAGCTCCGCCATTTCCACACATGCAGGTGAGGTTACAGCCGAGTCCCCATGTGCCACTTGGGCAGTTTATAGAGCAGTGCACTCCATACCAACCTGGGTTAAAGACAACAGCATGAGGAAAGTTCTCTCCATGCACAAATATGGATGTGTGTTTAAGTAAAGTAACTATGTATGCTTATAATAAACAATTCAGAGCAGACCTGATTATTTAATGGCCCATTTGGCTAATGTGGAAGTTCACATTCTACCTAATATGTGACTAAATAATTAAAGTATTAATAATTCAAGTAATACTAATGGTTAAAGTATTAATTATAGAACAATGAGCATTTAACATAAGCAATGCACAGCTAATTGTTGTAGGGATCCAATAGAGAAAAGAGACAATCAGCTGATTTAGAGACAAAATAATTAGTGAGTCCTCTTTAAATGTGGTAATAGTCCTATTTTAGGGCTAAATTAATATGTACAGTTTCACATGTGAAGAATGAAAATGAACAAAATCATTCCCAATAATTATTAAATCTATTAAATAATTTAAAATAATTCATCTCATTGCTGGGAAGCCCCTACATTTGTTCCAATATAACAGAAATTATAACTCATCAAATAGAGTTAACTAGTAAGCAGTTCTTTTGTCACATGCAATGACAATATAATTATACCTGTTCCTCTGTGTTAGAGTTTAATGGAGAATATATCTAGTCAAATAGCACCAAGGAACTGAAATGGAAATGTTGCATATCCATAATTTCTGGGGGAAAGAATTAGTGCCAATTACTAACATGATGCTACCAGCACCACACATTGTTGAGATTGTGTTCTGGTTGTATCAGTGTTCATTTAAGAATAACACAAGAGCAGTTAATATTTACCATATGCAACAACATTATTTTTTATGTAAATAAATTAGCAAACTATATTGATTCCTCTGCATAATATTATGGCCAATGTAGATTCATGACATCTCAATTGAGTCTGTTTCAGTTCCCTTTTTGTAAGACAACAAATGTGAAAAATTCCAAGAGGGTGAACACTTAAGCAATCCACCGCGGGGGGCGGGGAGGGAAAGAAACTTTTAATAGATCTGAATGTAACAATAAACACATTGCTGCGTCATTGACATAATAATTCTGATAAATTGTAAAGAATGCTACTTGGATAATTCTTTGATAAAGAAACACTCAGTTGTTCCAAAGAGAAAATTAACAGCTTTACTATACTAGACTAGCCATTCCCAAACTTAACAAGGCTCCGGCCCAATTTCAAACGTAAAAATCTTCTGCCCACCCCCCCAGACCTTCTGCAACTCTGATCAACTCTTGAGACTAAGATTAATCATGGATATAAATGAATATTATGTTGTTTAAATCCAATGGCATTGTCTTATCAGTTCTGATTACTTTTTAAATCTAAATTAAATCCTAATAAAAAAAAAATGTCAAATTGAGAACTTTATATTTGTTTGTTATTCATATCTTGTTGAATTACCTGCTTTGCATGTGCATGATCCATCCACAGCTGAACATGTAGCTCCGTTCTTACACGTGCAAGCAGAGGAGCAATTCACTCCATACATCCCTGCTGGACAGCGGATAGAGCAGTCTACACCCTGAAAAAAAAAGAAGTTTTTTTTAACATTCATATATTATACAGTTGTTTTTTTTTCCATGAAAGAGTCATAACAATTCAAATTAATAACCAGTAGGGGGAATTACTGCAGAAATATCCAATACTATAAAGAACGACTGCAGAGATACATGTGTGTTCACCTGAAAGCCTGGAGCGCACATACACTCTCCTGTCACACTGTGGCAGTCTGCACCATTCTGGCACTGACACACCTGCCGACACTCCTCGCCGTAGAAGCCTGGTGCACATGTCTCATTACAGTAAATACCTGACCAACCAGGCTGGCACAGGCACTCACCTGATACAGGGTGGCAACTGGAGAGAGAGAGAGAGAGAGAGAGAGAGACACACACACAATAAAATTTTTCATCTACCATTTCATCTTAACTTTTTATATGTCCAAATAAACAAGCTCACAAAGGTGACACCAAAACAGGTAATAATAGTCTTTAATTAAGTTCAGCAGAATAATTTCTTTCCTTCATTACAAATTTGAGACACTCTAAGCTATTATTTCTGAAATCCAATTTTAGGAGTCTGAAAATACAGAATAAAAAAAAAATGTATAAAATTCAACACTTTATATGCGAAATGTGTTGCAAGTAAACATTTGATTTACTTGCAACACATTTCGTTTTTTACACATTTGATTATGGAGTGAGCATTATCAGTAAATTGAAAGTAAACTGCCGTCACACATAATGCAGCGATAAGAACATTGCCATTTATCATTTTATCCATGTACGTTACCACAATTTAGGATTGAGTAAACTACTGTAAGATTTTGCTACTGACATCACCTTTTTTTTTCTTCAAACTTGAACTTTAACAAAATGAACAAAACTTGTGACTTTTGTTGTAAAACAAGTTTGTTTTTTTCTTTAAAGCATCTTTAGGTTTACGTTCTGGTCAATCTGATCTTAACACCAAACTTTGGGTTCCCGTATAAGGAAACAACTACAGTGTGTGGCATGAGGACAGTAATCACAAATTTTCTCTGATAGGAGACATCCACCCAAAGATCATTGGTTATTTAAAAAAAAAATATATATATATATATATACATCAATAAAAAATACCCAAATCCGTGATTACTGTATACATCATAAAGAAACCACTATGGCTGTCATTACTCATTTTACAATCATCATCAACAGGGGATCGCATTTTGTTCCCTCTCTTTTTGTTCACACTCATATTCTATACCTCTTTATCCTGTTTACAGGGTAGAAGGGGGCCTGGCGGGGTGCCAATCCACCGAGGGCACACACAAACACACACTCATTCACACACTACAGGCAATTTGGGAATGTGAAGTTAGCCCTATCTTTATGACTTTGGACTGTGGGAGGAAACCTGATTACCCAGAGGAAACCCACCAAGCACCAAGCCAGAACATGCAAACTGCATGCACACAGACCTGAGGCGGGAATCAAAGGTGCAAGGCGATAGTGCTAACCACTAAGCCACCGTGCCGCCCCCTGGAGACTTTCAACTGTAAAAATTTTTCATGAGACCCTCTTGGTACAAATTTATTTCGTAACTTGATTTCAATGTGTGTAATAATATTGTGTCTATTTACCAGCACTATAAAGCCTTTTATTGACTTTTATAGAACTTTCCACTGACAAAACATCCTACAGTAGGTCCAAGTTGGCATAGGCTATGGGCTTAAAACAATGAATTAATTAAATACCATAATTTAAGAACCATTGTACAATGATAATATTGTCACTCAAACTAAAGTAATTCTGCTGCTTGTTATTCATCTCAGATCTCTTCTTTAGGAAGCACTATATATATTTCTGTTATTGAACCTAAAACAGGAGGATGTCATAAATCTTCTCCTAAGAACTTATTTCAATTTGGTGTTGCAAACCATTTCAAACTCATACGTAGGAGGTTTGCCACAGTGGTGACAGCGGTTAGTGCTGTGGTTAGAGTTCATGGCCTGTACCTGCTGGTTGGGGCAGCTGGTGGCACCTGAAACAGCCACTTTATTGAGCGAAAGTGAGGCAGCTGTCCAGACACACAACACATGGAGCCGCTCAGCTGTGCTAGCCTGTCTCATCCACAGGCCATAAACACAATGTTAAACTGTGCGTGTGTGTGTGTGTCTCTAAACACATAAACAGACAGACTTTCTCCTACTCGCTGTCATTAAAACACTGAACTGATCTGCATGTGTCTACATGTGCTGCCAGCTTTCTCTTTCTGTCAGAAAAACCTTAGTTAGACACATATAACATCTGTATATGACTTACCTTTGAGTGTTTGGCTCGTGGCACGGGCACTGCTTTTCGCACTTGAGGCCGTAGATGCCCTTTGGGCAGATTCGGGTTTCGCACATCTCACCAGTGTAACCCGGCTCGCACAGACAAGCGCCACTAATGTGGTAGCACTTGGCTCCGTTTTCACAGCGGCATGTCTGGCGGCAGTTCACACCATACTTGCCAATCGGACATTCATCCTGGCACCTGCCGAGACACACGCACAAGACACGCACCTCTAGGCATCAATCAACTGGTCACTGAGCCCTGATCGATTGTTGGGCAGTCTCAGCTAACCGCTTGTGCTGCCCATGCTTGTGAGAGAGAAATACAGCCAAAACCCTTTTCCATGGCCTACAGGGAACAGGTTATGATTGTGTGCAAAAGTTTGTATTCCCCAGAGTTTTTACATTTAAAAGGAATATTTTTTCATTAACACAAAAAACAAATTGTTAGAGAACATTAATATTACATCCAAAAATATGAAGTGGTGTTAAAGGCTTTGAGCTCTTGAAAGGAAGGTTGCGAGTTTAAATCCCAGCATTACCTTGGGTAAGCTGCTACTTTATACTTTTTATTCTATTTGTGAAAGTGGTTGTCTTTATAGCAAGCTCTCCATGGTGGTTAACTTTTTATACCTTTTGTAGTTATTTGTCATAATCACAAAGCAGTCAGGTTAAAAACAATGCTCTTTCAAAATATAATGCAACTCAACAGGCCTCCACAGTGTAAATATGAACTCTCTGGTTTTCAGAAAGTAATTGAAAGCTATTTATTAACGAATTCTCTCCTACTTGAGAAATCTAACTTGAAGACCTGACAAAAAGGAGGCTTTAACTGGTAGAGTATAATCTAAAAGACTGGGAAGGAAAAAAAACCCAACAACAATTCTGGTTAAAAACTAAAAAGCCCAGCTAACAAGCACGTCTCCTAACAGGCGCCTCTGGGAGAACCGTATCTCATCAGAACCCACATGTTGATAACTCCTTCCTCCGGATGAACATTCCCTCCAAGCAATAAAGGACAGGGCACGTAGCGAGAACCCATCCACCAGCCCACTGATAGAAGAAGACTCAATAGTTTTTGATAAATGTGTGTGTCAAGCTGGAAAAATTCAGCCCATGTCGTTTGGACATGGCTATCTTCTCCATTAGCTGTGCAGATGGGCTCTGGCTGAGCTGTTCCCAAAGCTGGACTTATGTGGGAACACATGGAAGCTGTCCAACCCCACTGTGATTCCCACTGATTTAAGTTCCATGCAGAATATTGCATCTCACACTGTCAGGCACTCCCTATTGAACAACATCTATCGCGAGGAAGTCTGTTATATCAACACTCTTTCGGTAGCCATATTTTGAGTGAACACAGATGCGGTTCAAGGCAGCCTTCTATCTAAAAGTGAGATTTTTTGCTCAAACACAAACGTGTCCCTCCTTGATTTTGGGAGATGATTATTTTCCAGCCCATAGGGTGTGGTGGGATGGGGCTTGCGTGACTCGGTCGGAAGTTTCTCGTGACGTCTGTCTTAGCCAAAGCACTTATTAACTCATAAAAATGCACTTGTAGTGCTATTCCTGTAAGCCACGGTCTGCTTAAGTATATGGTTTATGCACTGTGATGCTGGTAATTACGGGCACAGGGCTTCACTCCCCAGCACCAGTTTTAATCTTACACCAAGCCCCAATTTCTGCTTCTAGTCAACTCTTTGCTCCTATAATCACTAAGACGTGAATGATGCAGTAGGCTACAACTGAAGATTAACTAGCCAAAGATCTTTGGTTAAACTTTAAAACAAAAAAGATACTCAGATCTATACACAAAATTACACAAATCTATACAGTGATTACTGATGACATCATAAAGAAACCACTAGGGCTGTCATTACTCATTTTACATTTAAATCCCATCTGGTAATAGGCAATGGCACAATCTCAATCACTCACTCTCACTCACACATTGTCTACACCACCTATCCTCTAAAAAGATAAGCCTGGAGTCTATCCCAGGGAACTTGGGGCATTAGGTGGGGTACTCCCTGGACAGGGTGCCAATCCATCGCAGGGCTCCAAACTACAGACAATTAGGAGATGCCAATTAGTCTAATCTGAATTCTTTTGAACTGTGGGAGAAAACTGGAAAGCCACCAATTACAGGGAAAACATGCAAGCTCCATTCGCACAATCCCGAAGGCTAGTCTCGAACCTGCACCCTTCACTTAACAGATTTTCAGTTTCAGTAGGTTAATTTAAAATTCTATTCTAATAGATATTAAGTTCTAACTTATGGCCGTGTTATACTTCAACAGCCATTGCAACATGGTATAGATCAACTTGTCCCGTTAGAGGGAAAAGTCATTGGAAATCAATAGAAAACATTTTTCACTTTGTTTTTTTTTTCACACAAAAACCACTTTTAATCCTCTGGTGAAACATTTCAATCCTGTTGAGAGGAGTCTTGTCCAGGATGACCCTGTCCTCATATACAGAGTGGTTATTATGGAATGGCTTGATGAATATGTAAATCATATACTGACATTACATTGGTTTAACACTGATATCACGGCATGTATGTTGGATATTATAGTATATAAAAAAATAAAAATAAAAGATATAAGGAAAGAAGAAGATAACACATATATATACTAAGCACATGGCTTCTTCATTCATCACTCATTGATGCACACATGCTTCCACACTTCTCAGCTTCATCCTCAGCAGTTTAACTCTTTTTCCAGGCCTGCCAATTTCCCATCGTTCATGTTCACAGACCATGACTGAAAAAGTTTCCGGCACTAAGAAACCGTTTACTTGACTTTTCTGATTAACCTCACAAAAACCGTGGCTACAGTGCTGCTGTCGGTCCCAGGATAATTTTGGCAGATACATGAAAAGTCTGCTTTCAATTATACAAAACTTTCTATATCTCTCTACACTTCTTTTCAGTTTTATGTCTTTTCAGTTTTCATACCCCTCTGATGGTGCATATAAAAGCCCACACAGGACAGAGGTAATGTTTTTTCGTTGCCTAGCTGAAGCATGCTTCATAAGGATGAAATCTCTTCAAGAGATTTTGGTCCTAGGTTCAAAATGGTATATGAGTGTATATAATATAATCCAGGATTAATTAAATGCAGTGAAAAACGGTTGAGGTTCAAAGTCTAAACGTTGATTCATGTGTGTTTACATCTACTGCATCTACTGTAGTACTGATGTACATCACCCAATCCATTGCACTAAGCAGTAAAACCCTCCTGCTTCGGTATAGACACTTTGTTCTCCCTGTAGCCTACGGACTTCTGAACATACAGTAATAGACACTATGCACATACAAGTGACAAATTAAAAGTGAAACTGCTAAGCAATTGGAGGCATTTTGCTGGCTCGGTCTGACTCAGTGTGTTCCTTTCGAGGGATGATTTACTTACTACACTTAAGAGCTCTGACTCATAATTTTTTACCCTATAGTGAAACATTTCTATTATGAGGGATGCAGTGTTTTTCTGAATGATTTGATGAGTATAAAATAATGTAAATCACTTGCTCATTGACGACCCTGAGATAGCGCAGCTGGTGCTTTTCTGATGTTCAGTTTGAATTAGGAACAGTTGACTACACAACTTAATTATCATGTGACCTTGCTGCAAGTGGTAGATATTGATCATACAGTATCTGACCCACTGCCAACTCTATCCCAGATAGCGACTACTGTACCGCATCAAGCAACCACGCCAATCAATCAACACTTCTGGTTTACTCACATTTAAACTGAACAGGTTTATTTAGTCAACAAAAATAGATTTAAAAAATAATGAGCATGAAATCATATCAAATATACATATTTTTCAATATAATAAACAGCTTTATTTAAAGGTTCATTCAAGAAACCATGTTTCTAAGACTCACACTTAAACACTGAATTTCGAACGAATCATGAGAAACATCTGTAATTTTCCAGTTGTTTTTAGAAACAGGTGACCTTACATCTTGAATAGTGTTGTTTATGGAGTACTCACCTTTATACGTCATAAGCACATTCATGAGTACTTTTGAATAGACAAAATGTCATGATCTTGCGCTTTGTGCTTGTTCTTGTTGTAGCTCCTACTGTACTGTATGTTGGTGTTAGTATATGAACCTGTCTGTTTTTACCTTTGTCTAGTTTCTTTTGATTTGCTTGGGTACATACACTTTTTTCTGTATCTATGAAGTCTGAATTCTAAGCCTTAATCTCTCTTCTTGTTTCGTCTGTTTGTCTAGTCTTGACTCATATCTATTGTCCTGTTTATAGAATACAGGTTAGCTCTGCGCCGATTATTGCGCCAGCAAATGTTAGAATAAACACAGAATTTTCAAGAAGCAGCAAAGCTTGTGTCTCACCTCTCCCCAGTGTAGCCTGGACTACAAAAACATTCTCCTGTAGATGAAGAGCAGGTTCCTCCATTGTGACACTGACACTCCTGAGAGCAGCTCCTACCAAAGCGACCTTCGGGACAGGGCTGTCCACACACAGTACCCTGGACACAGACACCCAAACCCGTTTTGATAAGATTAATCCCAGCAGTCACAATAAAAAGCAATAGGAAGGATAAGTGCCTTCAATTCCACTGACATAAAACACAATGCAATACTGGAACCATTAAATTACACTAAAAAGTTAGCAAAATTTATATGATAGGACATGTTGAAGTGTTGCCTCTGTTTGGACCATATGATTTAAAGCTAATGATATAAACATATTAACATCTGAAGTTTACTGTAATGTGTGTATGTTTATGCAAATATACATGAAATGAAGTATAATGTGTGTTACTACCATCCAGCCAGCAGGACAGGAACATTCACCAGTTACATGGTGACACACTCCACCATTCTGGCAGGGACAGCGCTCCTCACACTGCTGCCCGTGTTTGCCTGGAGGACACAGATCCTCACAGCTGCACAAAAGGCAGCAATGGGAGGATGATGAGACTTAACATATTGCATTAGATATTTGTGTGCACCTTTTGTTCATGCATTACTTGCACATTACACTTTTTACTTGTTTTTTTACTTTTTACTCACAATGCTCCAGTGTAGCCAGGACTGCATGTGCATTCGCCAGTGACATGATGGCAGGTGGCATTGTTTTGGCATTGGCATTTCTGCTGGCAGTTGTTACCGTAGGTGCCCGGCTCACAGCGCTCCTCGCACCGCCAGCCGCGGTAGCCAGTTGTGCAGATACAAGCACCTGTGATGGGGTTACACAGCGCTCCATTTTTACACTGACACCGGTTGCTGCAGTGAGGACCCCAGTGACTGCTGTCGCATGCTGCATGGAGAAGAAACACATCCAGTGATTAAATTTTGGGGTATTTACTGTATTATATTAGTTTTAAGATTAACACATACAGTGGTGTGAAAAACTATTTGCTCCCTTCCTAATTTCTTATTCTTTTGCATGTTTGTCACACTTAAATGTTTCTGCTCATCAAAAACCGTTAACTATTAG
>JAOVVB010000008.1:4224262-4264029 GCA_028570985.1 Heterobranchus longifilis | reverse complement strand
TTCCTAAAAATTTGGGTCGCGGCTTGATGACCATGTAAAAATGTGGGTCCCATGGCCAAACCAGTTGAGAACCACTGTCCTAATGTCTCTTATGAATACAATACTGCAGACTTAGGAGATCCCACTGTCCTCAAGTGAAGACATGACACCCTGTCCCACATTGTCCCTCATTACGAGGACAATTGTGTATTCCACTTTTGCTATGGTCTTTTTCTTTGAAGACATTGGTCAATGTCTAATAAACAAAAACACAGAAGAAATTACAACATACACATTAGAGTTTGAATCTGGGATGGGTAAATAATATTATTATTATTATAATATATTTATTATTATTTTTAAATATTATTATTATTATATGGGAAAATGTCAGATCTAAGGAGTTGCTTTCCTGGAGGAAACTCTGCTCAATGTGGAACACAGAGTACACAAACCTGCAGATATACAAGAGTGTTTTGTAGTTTGCTTGTTCCAAGAACACCTTTACAGAGTGATGTATTAACAACCCCTCTTTACTGGCAGTTCCTCAATTGTTCTTAGGATTGCTCATAGTTACTTTCATCAATGTTCTGCTTTAAACCAAAAAAAAAAAACATCTATGCATTAGTGATGAGCATTAACGATATTCCACATGCACTATAGCCAGTGACACAACAATGCCTCTTCACATCTGTTATAAAGATCTACCCCCATTTACAGAATTCATTCGGGAAGGCTAATTTAAAGCCTAGTAGCAAGTTCGGTCCAATCAAAACATTTTTTATATTCTACAGTACATTCTATATTAACAATCGAACTCTGAAACAAGCAAAAGGCCTGAAAAACAAACAGAAACCAGATCTAGATCTGCAGCCAAAAAACATAAACTGTAAAATCAGAAGTTTTGAGTTAAATGAGCTGTTGAATTCTGGAATCTGATTAGTGAGTTGCTGGTTTTCGAATAACCGCTGAAACAAAGCGATAAACAGGCAAGTGTGGATGAACTTCAAATCTCAGGTTCATATTAATGTCTTCAGTCGAATACAAATGATCATTTCGGCTCATTCACTATGAGACCTCCACACTAACAGGAATCCTACACTATGTGATGCTGGCAATTCGGTTGTAAGGATGTTGCAATGTCAAGGCAACATCAGGACAACATTGTTTTTGAAAGGTAGAATGTGTTTAATAGGTGGCATTACAAAGAAGTGGTTAGCACTGTGGTACTGTAGCACTCCCAGGTCAAGGGTACGAGTCCTACCACTCAGTCGGGAGGGCCGAAGACACCAGCCGACCGCATCTTTTCAAACTGCTCGCTCACGCACCATTGGGTGCGGCGTAACACACTCGCAGGACAGCACTATCCGCTCCTTCCGCTTGCGTGAGCTCACAGACGCCCCTAATTGGCTGTAGAGTCGTAATTAATGTGAGAGCACTAAGTACCTCTCATCTCCCCTGAGAGAGCTCGGCCAATCAGCTCTCTCTAGACCTCCAGCTGCGAGAGGTTACAGCATCACCCGGGAATTGAACTTGCGATCTCCGGATAATAGGGCGAGCGCTTTATACAGCAAATTTATCCTTTATTTCTGGCAAATAACATCCAATTCGCACAATGTCCAACCACATCCATGGTCTCAGAATTTCGATCAGGGATTGGGACGGTCACAACGGCTTCCTATACACAGCACGTGTGATGTTTATCATGCGATGTATCTGCAATAACGTCACCTCTCTCATCAATTTTCTTTAGCCCATCATCCTGTTACCAGTTTAATATTATATATTTGACAATCAATGTTATTCAATTTACCCCACACTGGTGATTGTTTTGTGGCTGATCAGTGTATATACAGTGTGGTGGAGTTGAGACTCCACCACATAAGTGTGTAATTCAGTGCTATGGTAAATAAGGTAGTTTTTTTTTTAATCAAATGCAAGAAAGACAGTTGATTACAAAGTGTACACGTCACTTCATTGGGAATTTGTTCAAACTGCTACGGGTAAAGCAACAGTGTAAAACGTCCTGCTGAACATTTTGTTTGACATGTTGGTAACAGAAGCAGGTGTAACCCCGAGCCACATTTCTGCTCCAAAAAATTCACCCAGAATAATTAGTTTTCAAGTCACAGGCTGCTCTCTGCCTCAGCTTTTCAGAGCATGTAGGCAGTGAAGGAGGGGTTGTCCATGGGCAAAGCCACTCAGGGGGCTAATTAAAAACTCAACAGAATGCTGCATTAAACTGCTCTCTCTCCAAACTGTCCTCAGTTCTCTTTTTATGAGGACAGGTGGTGCCTCGGGCATGTGTCCTGAGAAGGGATTCTTTCCCTCCGATGCCATCAAATGTTCCGTTTTTGGACTCGCCTAGATCACTTGAAATGTTCAGGTGTTAACTTCGGGATTACAACCAACAGCTCAAGATCAGCCCACCTTAAAAGTGTCCTAAAAGATTATTTCAAACAAAGTCTGTGCTGTACTCTATGCTCCATGCTTCCGCTCAGAAGTCGATCTCAAATTTCATGCGCATGTGCTTTATCGATGCCAACATGAGGATATGGCTTTACCAAATGTTATGTCTCACAAACGTCTGCCCAGCTCTAGGCTGAGGGAATCCAGAGCCTGTAGACAAGTGTAAGCTGGAGACAGAGTTTTAGCTGATGTGAGTGGATCTGAAAATGATTGTTGTGTCTAGCAGACCCGTATACAGCATGTCTTTTACCCTTAAGAGCCCTAGAAGAGCCTGGGGAGGAAATACTGGATTACCCACTTTACATTTAAGTGCCTTCTGAGACAATCATGAAGACAGAAGCGAGAGCTTGTTATACAGGTCTATAAGTAATGCAGGTCTATTCGTTTGCCAGGGTGACATCTGTCAGACTAATAAAATAATGTACTTAATTCCGTTTAATTAGTTTAACGTAAACTGGTGCAGGATTTACTATAATATAGTAAAAATAGTACTATAATTTACTATTATTTACTATAATGGTTTTTGTTCAACTTACATATTTTACATAATTAAATAATTAATTTAGATATGTTGATACATTCATATTTTTGTTAGTGTATGATATTTGTAAGGCTTCAAAACAGTTATGTTCAGACCACAATTAATTAATTTAGGACTAGGTTTTATTTCATAATGAACCACGATGTCAAAGTGTCATGGTGCAGTGGTAGGTCAGTGTGTCAAGGCTCTGAGTTACTGATCGGCAGGTCAATGTTTCAAACCCTGGCTCCGACAAGTTGCCACTGTTGGGCCCTAGAACAAGGCCCTTAATCTTATCTGCACCAAGGGGCCCCATATCATGGCTGAACCAGCACTCTGACCCCAACTTCATAACAGGCTGGGACATGCAAAGAAAATAATTTCCATGTGAAGTAATGCATATACTGTATGTGAAATAAGAAAAACTGCCTTTTTTTATTTTAAATGTAGAATGCTGAACTGCATTATATTGTGTTAACGTCACCATAAAGTTACTATAGCAACCAATATTATCTGTTATTGCTGGAATCCTCATTAACTTCATTAAAAAGATGACAAAGAAGAAGAAACTAGAAAAGACAAAGGTTGACATGACATACAGACCCTCATACAGACGTCACAAAAGTAACAGGACAGGCTGTTGTTTTTTACAGATACATATTTCAGCACTGTGCAAAAGTCTTAAGGCACCTCTTATTTCTTCATACTAAATGTAATTAAATGATGTAGATTAAACGGATGAAATTCACACAATTATATTTTACTGCGTAAACATAAAATTACTGTGCCCAGAGATACAATAAAAAAATTTGTAGTTTATGTAACAACCTTAGCAGCAACCTCATTTCCCCTCTCATCTATTTCAACCACTCAGCGTGATCATGGCATCATCTGCACCTGTTTCTCACTGGTTCATGCCTTGGGTTAGATGGTATTTTATGGTTAAATGATTCATAGGTCACTGTGTGGATTAACAAAAGAAAAAACATTCCGCTGAAACCGATCAGGTAAAGGGAGTGGAATGAAAATGAGAGGCAAAAACTTGCCAAAAATAAGAGTCTAAAAAATCCTCCAGGAAGCCTGGAGAGCTATTCCTCAAGATACAACAAAGTCTGACTCTTTAAAAGTAAAATAAGAAGAAATGAGGGGTATCCCAATCATTTTGCACGGTACCATATATAATCCATAATCATAACAAAATACGGACAGGATGATGCACAGTTTCTTGTGCTTTACATTTTGCATCATGTGGTAAATATATCATAGCTGACATGGTTATTTGGGTATTTATGAATTTTATCAGAATTTTTATCTAGTTGTAAACCTGAAGATTTATATCACGTTTTGAAAAGATTTGAAAAGATTTAAAGAGGGCATAATAATCTTCCTTCCATGGTTTTATGGTTTGCTTTGAAGAATTAATTTAGGCGGATTAAGTTTATTTTTAAGCCGCTTTGTTGGAACTGTCAATGACAGCAGTCAGGAAGTAATTCAGACTTTTCTTGAGAGAGTACCAGAGTGTGGTTTAATGGTATTTATACAGCCTAAAACTCATCCCTGTAACACCAGCGAAGCATAAAACCAACAAAGCCCAAACTTGGTAACCAAGTTTTTTTTTTTTGTATCCAGTGAGAGAACCAGGGCAGAGCTCTGCATTTCTATGGCACTGGAGGTTGCTGAATTCCCACACCGTTCACTAAAGCAGCCAGTAAATGCAGCAATGTGTGCCTGTCAGTCAAACTGCATCTCTGTGAGCCGTTCCCACTGAGCACTCGCAAAAAACACATCTGTCTTTGTGAAGTTAAAGAGACAACAAAATTCTGCTGATTTTTCAGATCCAAAACTGTGTGTGAACGAAGTGAAACCAGTTGAGTTGGCATGCACTGCATTCCATGCTATTCACAGCTGTCCATGGTCACTCAATAGCACTTCACACATCTTATAATTATAAGGCTCTATCTGACAATTCTCTGATCTCGAGAAAGACACATTTTCGGTAAAATTATTCCTGCTGAGGGAAGCGATTTGAGTAGAATTCCACAGATTAAAAAAAGAAGAAGCAAACAAAATGAAACCAATTGCAATGGTTTGGAATATTTTTATCTTCCAGAAGATGGTAAACTGAAGCGCCATGATGGTAAGCCCTTTAATTATACCATGGAATAATCCTGTTTTTTATTGCAACCATCTGGAACAACTTACCACTCCCAAAAACAAGCATCATACTACAATAATAAAACACCATTGGTCAAGATATAACAACAAAAACACAACATCCTATCACAAGCACCATTCATAAGACAGGAAGCAGTCGTTAGCAGCTGTACTGTATGCTGTATGTACTGTCATATTCATTATATGTTTTTCATCGTGTTTCTTTTTTTATATTGACAACATAATGCAGTTGTTCAAATTCCTTTACACGCATCAGTCTATCCATCCTGTCAACAATATGTCTAGTATTTGACTGAATACAAATCAAATCAGTCGAGCGATCCTATACTCAACGTAAACAAATGGACCTTTTGCAAAGCAGACATAAAAACTTCTGATTCAAGCTAAAAGGAAGCAGATGGAGCTGATTAAAGAACGCACTGACTCTTGATGAATGATCATGTCGCCACATTGTTTAGTACATCTCTTTAAATGCACTTGGTTAGAAAATTGCACCACTTTTGTTTTTCCAAAAACATCCATGCTTAAAATAACCGTATGATGACTTACTCATGGCTGCACTGTAAGCACTGATCTCATGCTTGAACATGACATGAACATGTATCGTATATTTTAAAATGCAGCAAGAGCAGTTTTATCAGGCTTTCTTCCTACCATGACACATGCATGAGTGCATGATGTATCATCAACCAGCGTGAGCTTTCGCCTGTGGACAGACAGTCCGCTTCGCCATTCAAATCGGTCACATGACTGTGGATCCCACAGAGGGACAAAGCGCACCACAGCAGGAGCTCTTCACTTCTACTGCCAAACCCTAAGGGCACTGGCAAACACTTCCTGCATGTAAACAGTTCTGCCCTACAGGACGGAGTGGCATCGCTTAACTCCCTGATGTGTCGCACATCTTTCCTCTGAATTAACTCTGCACAGGGCCAGGGGTAGCTCAGTTGTTAAGGTATTGGACTACGGTACGGAAGATCTCAGGTTCAAACCCCACAACCACCAAGTTGCCACTGTTGGGCCCTTGAGCAAGGCCCTCAACTGCTCAAATGTGTAATGAGATAAAAATTTAAGTCGCTCTGGATAAGAGCGTCTGCCAAATGCCTAAATGTATGAATTCTACAGTATTTATCCAGGCTGTGACAAGGTGCAGAAGGGAAAATTTCCAAATGTAAACTAGTAACAGGCTTCACTGGAGAAAACAAGCGATGAAGTAATAAATTATTTAGTGGAGATGTTAAATACTGACAAGAGTATTATTTTTACTACACAGTATTTTTTAAAGAAACAGAATAACATTGAAATTGAGTAAAACACATTCAATGCAACTGAGAATCACAGAATGATGCACTAATAAAATGAGCAAAAAACAAAAAGGTTCCTGGAAGATCAGGTGTTCTCATCAGTCCAAACCTTCAGATGCCTCCAAGAACATTCTTGCAAGCATTAAACTTAATATAATAATAATAATAATAATAATAATAATAATAATATCATCATCATCATCATCATCATCACTTCAATATGACTCGAAGGTGTTCCAGCAACACTTTTATCATTTAAAACTTTTAAAATTCATTGATTTTTTTAAACGTTTATGCGGAATAAAAATAAAAAGTTAAGTTTATGTCTACTTTATGTTCCAATAAGATATAATAATAAAATTATAATAAAACATTAAAGACTGATTTTTTAAACTATTTGCTATTTTAGTTGACTTTAAATGTAAAAAAAAAAAATAACTTACTCAAATACTTCCCAAAAGTGATTGAAAAAAATAATTTAAAAAAACTTTCTGCAAACTTAAATCATGAATCAATAATAAATAAATAAACATAATTTCAGAACATTTTAGACACCTGCAAATCAGGGAAATCGACTAAAGCTTTCTGGTTTTCATGCATCTTTAAACCAACCAACCTTATGACCAGACAACAAGATTAAAATCGTTTGCAATATGAAACACACTGATTAAAGCCAAGTGAGACCTTACCAGTTCTATGCACAAGTACCGACTCGGTCCAAACGCATGGATCCACTTTGAGGACAAAAGTTTCTAAGATGAAAATTTCCGTAAACTAATTGTTCACTGTACACGAAACTCGATTCGCACAGGTTTCAGCTGAAGTCAGGTGGCACCACAGTGAGACACAGAGATGAGAGAAGGACGAGATTCAGAAACACAGGAGTCGCGCGCGCATCTTCTCCGAAGTTGTGACGGGACAGAGCGCGTGCGGTGCAGTGTGGAGCTCAGGATGATTAGCATAGCAACACAGAGGAGGAGAACCACTTCAGCTCGGACAACTGAGAGCAAAACAGCCACCTTAAGTACTCATAGTGTTCAACTTTTCAGCCACATGTTATTAAACCAAAATAAAAACACGTTGTCACTGCCTAAATACATCATTTAACCAAATTTAAGAGTTATAAACTGCACCAAATCTCATTTAATCCACGTGCCAAGGAAATATGTTTATTTACTTTCAACACAAGAATAAAATAATTAAACAACTTTTTATATGTTTTTTTTTTTTTTAGGGATTTTGCAAATGACTTTTGTGAATTTGTAAATACACTTTATGGAGATTTGACTGAATACAAATCAAATCAAATTTATGGACGTTTGATTATAAAATAAAGAGAAATGGCGACACCTAGTGTTGGATCAACCAGCCTTTATTTTTTTGGTGGATTTTGGCAGCAAACATGAAATTGGCACACATTTCAGAGCGTACTAATGAACTAATGTTGAATTCATAACAACGATTTCTCTAAGCTGCTCATATGCTGCACATATCTTGCCTTAAACACGGACAGTAACACTGGTGCAGACACACACATCTCTTCATTCCATACCTCATGTTCCACTCATGCTCCTGCTGTCATACATAAATGCTGTATGAACATTTTTGCACATTCACATTCTGCACCTTATACATTTTAGATTTTTTCTATTTTAAATTGTTTTTTTTTTCCTATTGCAACTTTGTAAATTGTCAGTTGTAAATGTGTACATTTACCACAATTTTTTACATTCTCTCAGTGCATTATTTTTTTTATGTCATGAACAGTTGTACAAGCATTTCATTGCATATCATACTGTGGGTGGTCCTCTGTGTGAGAAACAAAATGTACATTTATTTTGATGGAACAACCATTGAACTGAGTGGTGTAAAAGTATTGTACATACAGTAGATATAGAAAAATAAATATACATCAACCTTTTATTTACTTTCTTCTGGGCTTCCACCTGGCTGCACATCAATAGTAACCACGCTGATTAAGAGGATTTGTTGCAGTTCTTGGGCTAATTTGGAATCTTTCTGACACTTTTGAGGGTTTTTTTTTTTCAAAAACATGAATGATCAAGTCATGACATTGTTGACTTTTTACCAACTGAAATAAAACTATATAATATAATAATACAGTATATAATTTGTTAATTGTGGAAAGAGGCATTGCAAGATTCCTAGCTATCTGTCTACCTTCTGATTGATTAACAATCAGGCCTCTTTTAAAATAAAAATTTTCTTCGGAAGTTTTATTTCTTTGTTATGATTAAATATGGGTCTAAGAATGGTCTATTCAAATCTGTAAAGAAGTAAACAAACAGTATTCATAGTAATGGCAACAGATTTTGGTGCATACATTTTATCATAAAACTATGGGTGTCTATTTTGTATGAAATAAATGTTTACTTCTTCCATGTTTGGTAATAGAAATGTACGTCTGATCCTAAGATCTGGTTGTTCTGTGTAGAGTTTTGGCTCTTCTCCTTATGTTAGGTCGCTCCAGATTCTCTGATTTCCTTCCATTAAAAAAAATTGGATAAGATACAGTACCAATCAACCAATGTGTCAACCTATTGGACACACCTTCTGAATCAATGTTTTTTTTGTTTTTTGTTTTTTTTAAGAGATTTATTTTCCACATTCTAGAACAATATTGGATTCTTTCAAACCAATGAAGTAACACATGTTGCATTGGGCAATTAAGTAACAACAACAAAAAAAAACAATCCATTCTTTTCTTAAGACACAAATGTCAGGTGTTAAATACATTATCAGTAACTCATCCTGACACATTTCTACTGCTGTGGCTCCTTACCAGCCATCACAGTTATTCCTCAGCTTGAAGCTATGAAGCCCATACTAAAGATTATTTTAACACACTTTTTGATTTTCTAGTACACAAGTGTAGAATAGTTGTGATAATTTATAATCATACTATTTGATAACACCTCTAGGAGGATGGGTTCCCTTTAACTCAGTTCTCTGTACGGTTCCTTTTGCTTGATGTCTCAGGAAATGTTTTCGTCACTGTTGCCTCTGGCTGGCTCATTAGGGATCTGAAAATAAATGTGCCTTCCTTAAAAGCTCTATACAAATTAAATTTAAATGAATTTCATTAACATAAGCAACTTCCTAAAAGTAACATATTACTCAATGCTATACTGCTTTATGCAGAGTATAAGGTTAAAGGGATCTCAGAGCCTGTCCCAGGGGTCTTAGGGTATGAGGCAGAGTACATACACTACAGGTAACACCTAATCTGTATGTTTTTGGACTGTGGGAGGAAATAGAAGCACCTGTAGGGAACCCACCAAGCACCACTAAGCCACCATATTACCGGGGCATAATTATAAAACGCATTCAACACTGACAAGTGATGAATAGTGAGGCGTCAATTATTAGATAAATAGTTTCATTGTTTCCTTAAAGCTATAATAAAAATAACTGAATAATTGTCTCTAAGCCATCATCATGCCATTAAAAAAATGTGGCTATACATGAACCAACTGGGCGAACTACAATTAGAACGAAAGGATTAGGCCTTAAGTCTATAACAGCATGTAAAACTCAGTGACTGGCACACAAATTAATAGTTTAACATGAGAAAAGAGTGTAATCCTAGTCACATGTTTAGGGTCAGTACCTTTACATTACCAGTCTGTGACGCTAGATGGCGCTTGATGTTAACGTTAATTGCTGTACGTCAAAACCAAGGGCGCATTTACGACCACGAATTTCACCTTGAACAGCCTCAATTACATTAAACAGGGAAAGATTAATATATAATTATCACACATGAATTATTAGTTGTTAAACGTTAACGTTCGTATTAAATGCAGAATTACTTTTATTCTGCGTTAGGATGATGATTGCCATCTCTGTCGCCCAATGAGCTTCTAACTTCTAACAGGAAGTGCTGTTTCTGTAGCAAGCCACGCCCCTCGTGTCCGGGACATGTCCGTGTGTTCTGTGTTCTTAAGGTGAGCGATAGGGCTGTGAATAAAGTCAGCGGCGTGGTTTGATCTTGCTTAAACTTACAAATAGTGTACATCACATTGTCGTAAAAAACAACTGTGTTTTGTTTTTGTTGGTCACAATGCGGTGTTAAAATTATGCTTCTTACACGTATCGCAAGCTGATGCCATTCATAAATCTTATCCGATTTCCAAAAGATGAAAGTGTCATAGAAAGTACATGTACATTTTACTTTTACTGTAGGTTTAGAATTCAGTTACGACCTGGATGTTTCTGTGATTGCACTCGCAACTGCTTAATGTTTGTCTCTCTACCGTTAGTATAATGTCTGTTGTTGGTTGCTGAAACATTAAGGAAACAGATCTTATAGTTCCCCCTCAGTATATATATAAAATTTAATTTAAGCCTCATCTGATCATAACACCTTTTTCCATTTGTCCTCAGAATCTTCAAGGTGAGTTTTTGAAAAGCTTAGTCGCTCAGGCTTTTTTTCTTGCAACCCTCCCAAACATGTGATATTATCACCTACACACAATTACACCTCTTTTCATAAATTCCTGCAACTGCTTCAGAGTTGCTGTAGGCCTCTTAGTATCCTCTCTGACCAGTTTCCTTCTGGTTCTTTTATCCAATGGGGAGTGATGGTTCGATCCAGGTGACCACAGGTGATCACAATTAAAAGTCAAGTGGCTCTGAGTGCCATTGAGAAGGTGAATAGCTTCACCTGATTTGGATTTTTAGGAGGGGGGTGCTCCTTTTCAAAATCAGTGATTCTGTTTTTATTGTTTTATTATTATTATTTTTTTAGGACATTGTGTTTTATCTTTCACTTGGATGTTAAAGTTTCATTGAGTAATTACAGCTGGATAAAACAAAAACTGTGCCTGCCATTTTAGGCTGCAAAACAACAATGTGATTATTTTAATTATTCCCATAACCTTAAACTATCCTTGCCGTGTCCAGGGATGGTTCAGAAAGTTTAAATCATTTGAGGCTCTCGAGCATGTATTCTTAAGCAGAGTAAGCAACAAGACTACTGAATTTCTATTGTGTAAATAATATGAAACAGGTGCTACCTGAGAAGAAGAAGAAGAAAAAGAAAAAAAACACCCCTATCTTATTTTATACCATATTCAGCAGTATGGCACACCTTTTGTGTGACTCAATTTTTTTTAGCAAGTGTTTACCAAGTAAACTTCTCAAGTCAGAACAATCAACATATGCTTAGCACTGCTATAATATAGATGCTAGATGAAATATATCTCCTTTGGCCTAATTATTTATTTTGCAGACATGCTTAGACTACTTCCAAAAGTTCTGCCACAAATAAAGACTCCTCCTCAAATCATCAGGACTTCCTGTTCGCAGAGGTCTTTGCCAATTTTAACTCTCTTCACAAAGGTAAACATGCGAAAGTCATTATGACTATATTGAATATATCTGGTTTGTGCTACAACAATCAATTATAGGGTTATTACCAATTGTTTTGACAGGATCCATGTCCCTTGTGTGATGAAGCAAAAGAAATACTTGAACCATATAGACATAGGGTAAGACATTATCACTGTACTTTTAAGCCAGGAACACATTTTAGCACATTTTTACAATTATGTACAATTCTACATCAGTTTTTATCCCTGTTAAGTTTGTATTGCAGGAGGTGGACATTACTCTTCCTGAGAACACAGTGTGGTACGACAGATACAAGTTTGACATCCCAGTGTTTCATCTTAATGGACAGTTTTTGATGATGCATCGTGTGAACACAGCAGTCCTGGAAAAGCGGCTGGCCAAATTAGATAAAGAACCAGTATAATTATGTTCAAATGTGACATAACCCTGTAATATACTGTGAAAATCTTTGGTGAGATGTAAGAGATATAATTGATTTGCCCCAGTTCTTGTGCTTGATTGGTAATTTTCTTCATATAGTGAAATATATCATTGTTATGAAATATATAATATTAAGGTGTAGGTGCTGGCAAAGACATGGTTGCCCTGCCGTTGTATAAAAAAAGTGAAAATGCTACTATTTTGCATTCTTTTTCTAATTTTCTTTACCAAATTGCATTTAAGCAATGTCACACTAGCGACTACAGCTGCATCACAGCCATGCTAATATTCATTTCCACAGTTCCACAAATATCATGATTACAAACAGGTTATGATTTGTTTGTTTAGTTGCTTTACCACCAATTACTTTTGCCCCACCCCCACATATCTTTCCTCATTTGGTGGAGCTGGCAACCAACAGTTAGTGACTAACAGTGGAATTAACAGGGGTGAAAGTGCATGTTCAAAAATTAGTACCCCCTTTTATGATTGTGTTTTTGTGTAAAAACATAATTAAAAATCATTTGATCATAGTGGGTCTTAAGCAAACCCAACCTCAAACAATCAACTTTTTACGCCATTTTTGACATCATTATTTATGTATCAAAAATGAAGCCAAAAAGGAAAAATAAACAAACGTGGGCAATGCTAAGTACTCACATTATTCAATAGCTTGGAGATCCCCCTTTAGCAGCAATAACTTAAAAGGAATCTTTTCCTTTATGACTTCCTCACTCTCTCGTATTATTTTGGAGGAATTTCGTCCCATTCTTCTTTACAACATTGCTTTGCAACAAGCAGGTTTTTGGGCATTTGCTTATTTTTTAAGGTCCCACCACAGCATTTCAATTAGGTTGAGTTCTGGACATTTACAAGCCCACTACAAAACCTTGATTCTTTTATTTTTTTAGCCATTCTCATGTCTATTTACTGGTGTGCTTTGAAAGATTGTCATGTTGCATGACCCAGTTCGGACCAAGTTTTAGCTGCTTCACATTTGCCTTAACTATCCCTTCACCACCTGTGCTTGACAGTGGGTATGAGGTTTCCCAAAACTTCTGTTTTTATAGAGGTCTGCACACCTGCTGATGATCAATCACTTAATCAAGGGCTGATGATTAGCAATACCTGGCTGCAACTTACCCTCATCATAAATCCTGTGAAAGCAGTAAGGGGTATTGCCCATTTTGTTGTTCAATAAATAATGCACAGTAAAAAAAAAAAGTTATATGCTGTTGTTCTTCTGAGATTGTATTTATCTAATATTAAGACCCACCATGATCAGATTGAGAAGAATTTTTGACCATAACTGAAGTTTTACAATCTTACCAGTACGTTCAAAAATAAACCATAAAGGTGGTGGACAGTAATGTAATGTTTCCCTTTATAATTCCACTTATTCTGCTTTAGGATATCACCTAGTTGTTTAAGATGACATAACATTATCAGATGTTTTTTCTTGCAGAAATGTGTCCATGCCTGGTTTTGAATGTGGGTTTTGGCAGGTACGTAGCTGCTCAAAGGACTGCAGACCTTAATAACTTATTTTCAACCATGTTGACGACCGACAGTTAGCCAGTAATAAATTAATAAATGTTAGAACACTTAAATAAGTAATAAATGTTAGAACACTTAGGACACAGAGTGATACATATAATTAAATTTCCCAATGGTGTTATTGTCCATTATTACCACTTGTAGAATGGCTCTTGTCCAAACTGATCTAAACTAACTGTTGTATAATAAAAATAAAAAATTATATTATTGGCAACAACTATTGTCAATTAACTGTTGAAATGAACCGTTAAGTGAATTTCAGAGATTCTTAGTATTTGCTATTGTCCTATTTTTATTTATTTTATTTTTTTGTGGACCCCACAAGTTTGTTTAAAGTTTTTGATACATTTTAGATCAAATCTATGAGTTGTATGAATACATGCTTTAGTGGATGATATTGAGGCATAAGGAAAATCTGACCTCTTGCACAAAGCAGTTAACATGGGCATAGCACTTATTTAAATAACGACCTCAACATTTTGCTTATTTTGTATTTTAAAAGAAAAATGTTCTGGTTAAATGAACCAGTAGGAGGCGCAGATGGAAGGCCATTGTGGTTAAAATGTGTCCATACCCACAATAATATACATTATTAATCTCCTAAATATTTGGGAAATGGTGGCTCAGGTGACTAAGGCTCTAGGTTGTTGATTTGAGTTTCAGATCATGCAGTGCCGGTCCCAAACCCAGTTAGAAAAATGGGAAGGGCATCCTGTGCCAAGTTGTGTGCATGAATCAGATGGTCTGATGTGGCACCTCTTTGACAGGAGCAGACAAAATAAAGTTATTAACCTCCTAAATATTCTGTACACACTTCTCATGTTTGCCAGCTTAGCTTAACAGTTTCACATTGTTTTCCAAGCAGGTACTGAATCATAGGATCAAACAAAAGTGTTTACATGTCAAACACAGACCTGTTAACATGTTAAATTTGCATTACATTTTGTGCACCGTTTCTGTTGATTCTGCATCTAGGACTGTTTTGGATTGCATGCTGGTAGGTCCAGTTGAAATTTTAAAACTGAAAGCCTGAAAAAGATTTGCCACTTATAATTATATCCGCATAATACAGCAAAGCAAACAGAAGAATATTACTGAAATTTTAAATGAGTTTAAATTTTCAGAACCTGACCGTTGTTGACAATCCCATTCCAGATGTGTTCCTCGTTTTCTACTGTAACAGCCTCCACTCCACTGGTAAAGCTTTTCACTAGCTTTAGGAGCATGGCTGAGGGGATTTGCTCAGGCCCTGATGGTGGGTGAAGAGACCTGCGGTACAGTCGTGGTTCCAATAACCAGTTTTCCATTCCAGAGGAGTTCAGTGGAGTTGTGGTCAGGGCTCTTTGCAGATCACTCTTTTTTATTTTTAATTCCAGCCTTGGCAAACCATTTTTTTTTTTAATAAACCTCACTTTGTGCATTGGGACATTGTTATTCTGGAACAGGTTTGGGTCTCTCAGCTTCAGTGAAGGGAAATTGTACATCATACAAAGACATTCTCTACAACTGTGTACTTCAAACTTTATGATCACAGTTAGGGGAAGAAGGAAATATGGGTGTGATGGTCAAGTGTCCACAAACATTTGGCTGTATAGTGTTAATTTGTTTCATATATAAGTTTCATATATTACATTTAAATATATATTTCACACCAGTACAACAGCACACATTTTTATTTGAGTTTAACTCTACACACATATACACATGTTCATCCCTGTATACCTTGCACAGGCAAACACTGGTTGGGAATTGCTTGAGCGCAGCATGTGGATTAGAGGTAGCAGGGTAGATTATTCATTCATCCGCTATAACGCTCATCCTGTTACAGGGTCTCAGGGGGCTAGGAGCCTATCCCAGGAGTCTTTGGGCACAAGGTGGGGTACACCCTGGACAGAGTGCACAAAAACACTTTAAACAATATCTTTGGACTTTGGTAGGAAACCCACCAAGCATGGGGAGATGCATGCAAACAAACCTGATGCAGGAATTGAACCCTCAACCCTGGAGGTGTGAGGCCACAGTCCTAACCACTACACCACCCAGGATGGATTGATTTAGGAGAAATTTGAAGAAAATACAATGAGATGAGGATAAGAACAACAACAAAAAAGCATGACAGAAGGGGGATGATGGAGCAGATATTTTGAGATCAAAATTTAGATCATTTTAATTTCAGTATAATCCTGTGCATGGGTTTTTAACTTAAATGTTCTGTAGAAATCTGATCACCCAAAAACACCCAAAACAATAATAATTCATTCATTATCTGGAGAAACATGAGGGCAACGTTAAATGAAAGATCCCGCAGGCCTTCCACAAACGCGCGCGCGCGCACACGCACGCAGACGAGCGCGCTGTCTCTTCCCAACGCGCTCTCATTGGCTACCGTGTTTGTGCCAGGAGGAATGTGATTGGCTGTGAAGCCGTCATATGAAATGCCTTAGCGTCAGCACAGGCGTGCACTGAACAGCTGAGCTGGAGCGCGAGCCGTCAGCGGCTGCACAGTGAGAAGTCTAGTCTGCTTTATCTTTCAGTTTCAGGACAGCACTGTCATCACTGAGGACTTAAACGCGTTGAGCATTGAGCAGTTATTACGGTAAGTCATAAAACCATCACTTGGTTGATTGTTTAAATTGTCAGGATGAAAGATATTCTCCGGAGTGCATGGGTTATGGAACTTAATCAAAGAATAATTAAAGAAAAAAAAAGACTAATCAGGAAGATTTAATTAAAAGCGAGTTTATAAAGGCAACGACTTAGCTAAACGTTATGCCAACTTACCATGGAGAGCCATAAATAGGCTGTTTATCATTTAAAAAATATATAAGTATATATTTTAAAAGGGGAAAAAAGGTTTCCACTTCGAATCCAGAATTTAACTTCAGCCAATGTGCACCAAACTGTGCAGCACTCTTTCTATATTTATAATAACACTTCATCAATATTGCATTTTAATTGCCCTTGGTATGCCCCATTTGTTCAGGAAGCTCGTGCATTTCTGCGGCTGCTGCTGTCAGCTGCTTGGATATTTCCTCATTTCCTCATTCAGTTACTGAGCACCAGGGAACTAGTGCCCTATATGCACAGCCTCAAGCATACACTAGTTAGGAAACCACAAGTGAAACTGTCTTTCTATAAATTCTTATTACCCAAATCATGTTAAAACCTGCCCACTTTGCATCAATTTATGTGAAACTCTTGTGAAAGATGTGGCTGCAGCATTAATTCCAGAAAACTGCTATGGATGATGAGTACTTTCTGCAACTCAGATATTGCCTAACTTGACGGAAACATGTACAACGTTCAACATGGATTACTTCACTACTTGTGTTAGAATGCATCCTTGTCATTCATGATACAGTTTTTACAATTTTTTTTAGATTGGTGTAGATTGGAGTTCAGTCTTTCAGCTTTAATTTAACAAGAAGGAATGCACTGGTCAGCAAAAGGCTTGGAAGATTATGTAAGACAATTAAAGTGAATGATTGCAGAATTATGTCCTTGGTGAAAAAAAACCCCTTCACATCATCTAGCCCAGCCAAGAACACTAAGGAGGAGAAAGGCTTATCATTATCTACAACCAAGAGACGCCTTTGAGAATGTTACTACTGAAGGTTTATCTCAAGAAGCAAGCAACTGGTAACACTCAGGAACAGAAAGAACAGATTAGATATGCTAGAAAACACCTAAAAACCCTGCCCAGTCCTGATGCAAGATTCTTTGGACAGATAAAACCAATAACTTGTACTCTAGTAATGAGAAGACAAGGAGATGGAAAGGAAGGACTTATGATACAAAACATACCACATTAATTTTCAAACATGGTGGTGCCTCCATGTGGTATGTTTTTCGTATCATAAGTGTTATGACATAGGAGTGTATGGCTGCCAATCAAACTGGATTACAGGTGTTTATTGATGTTGTGATTACTGATAGAAATAGAAGGATGAATTCTGAAGTGTAAAAACCTATACTGTCAGAATAAGTCAAATGTTGCAAATGGTGCTTTAGCGTATCAATAAAACTGTATCTGTTTTCTGTTTTATTTGTTCATCAGGAATTTTCCAAAATTTTATATTTTTTTTCTCTTAAGAGCTACACGGTGCAATTAATGTTTTAATAATATCATCAAAAGACTAGAGTTTTAAACTCTTTCATATAAAGATATTTAAATAAAAAGTTTCATTAGAGAAAATGCTTGTTAGGAGACCAGCATTCAGGTGGTTGTGATACCTGTTGTTTTTAAAATATGTATTGTCTTGCTTTCTTGCTCTGAGGAACCTGAAAAAACAGCCAATGTATGTGGAAACAGTCCTTCTAAGGCACTTATAAACACTGAGTAACATCTAATATCAAAGGTATCAGTTTCAGTATTACAATTTCCATAGGCCTTTCTTGCTGTTATAATGTAAACATGCGTAATACACATACTGTAGTGTTCCTGAATTATATATGATTGAGTGTAATGGAATATGACAATATTACCATTGTAATAACAATGACAGGAATTTAAAGTAAACATTTATACAGGAATTTAAGTGGAAATGCTCTGTTTGACAGCTACGTGATGTACTCTTATATTCTTGTTCTCATGAATTTTGATTTAAAATAAGTTCATTTTCCATCGAAAGCAATAGTATGAAACACTGAATTCATAAATGTTAGAATCACAGATTCCTAAGTTTTAGAAATCTGACATTTGAACAGAAAATTTGCTGAAGGTTGCACATTTATAATGACCTTTGCGAATATGTTTAGTTTCTGCGTTGTGCCTAATTTGATAAGTTTACCATTTTACATGTACAGTTCCGTACTATAGCTGCAACTCGTTGGAAATTTTTTGTTAGCTCCCACTCAACTATTTTCATAGCCTCCCACTTGTCTCCACCCATCAAAATATTGCAACAATCCTCGATGTCTTTTCATGTTGTTTCATAGCAGTCCAGTATATCATATAAATGCATTCATTTTGACCCATAATCAGTACAGGAACTTAGGTATTTAAGGATTTGTAGATCTTACTCACAAAATCTTGCAATATTGCATCAATACAGATCTGATTTTGAGTACATTTGCATATGGGTACTTTTGCTTTAGATTAAAGAGCTTGGTATAACCTAGTGTGAAATGCAGCAATATATGGATTACTGACGCTAGACTTTTTATATTACTAAAATTATGTTAAACATATGAAATTTTTCATAATTGTACATTTGAAAGTCTTTCCAGATAGTCATGGCATCAAACATCACAGCCATCCTTCCTGGTAACAAACTGACAACTTTCAATATTCTTAAAGCACAGTTTCTTACATTATAACATGAAACATAAAGTATTAGGTTGACATGTTGAGGTTAAATCATATTCCAGAATTTTCCTGTGCTAGATTGTGTAATCCATATGCAGCCATGTAAAAATTAAGTATTTAATAATTATTATTCTGTGATTTATTTAAGTGGGTAATTCTACTTCTGGACATAGAAAAGTGATGGAGAAATACTTGAATTTGCTATTGTACAATACTGTTTTTCAAGTGGTTACTCATCCTGCAGGGTGTATCTTCCTCTTTTTCTTTTTGATTGAACACATTTCCTGTGAAAGAGCGAGAGAGAGCGAGCGAGAGAGAGAATACACAAACACATCCCACAACCATACTTTGATTGCTTGAATAGGCAGGCTGAATGTTCTTTCCAGGCTGTTTTCTCCTATTGGTTAGACCCGAGCTCCTTTGCAAACAGCTAGTCATACATAATCATAGAGTTGCTGTGAAAGTGATGTGTTGGTACGCACTGATGTGTCATGGACAGATCGATCACAGTGGCTGAAAAGAGCCGTACACAAAAGCAATAGGAGCAGCATGTACCACAGTACCATTCAGAGTCTGATGCAAGAAAAATCATCTGTTCTTTAAGAGACATGTCTCAGCAGTGCAAACAAAATTTTACAAACTATAAATATTGAAAAGCAAATGAGACAAACCAGCATATTGAAGAAGCTAGCGGGGTCAAAGGCTTATGGAACATCCTAAAAATGTTGTTGAAGATTATCATAAAGGTAAATTCTCCTAAACTACATAAAAAGAAACAGCTTGTAAACAATTATAAGGTAAGCTTTTTTACTCTCAGCATACTATTAATGCCATACTATTAATGCCACTGATAGGGACAGACAAAACTGAGATGTTTTGAGGGACTGTAGCACTATCCTAAACAGTTATATTATTTTCTACAGTATATACAGTAGAAGGCCATCCTCCAAGTTTAGATGTCAGCATGTACCTAAATTGTGTAAAATATTGTCATTTAACTAAGCACAAATACAATTTTAATTTGCAAATGGCTTTCAATTTTAAAAAATAAAATGAAATATTAAAGAAATAATGTAAAAAAAAAACTGCACACTGATAGTTTAACACGTTTGTTGCAGATTTCTTATAAATTAATTCAAGCAGCAATATAATTTTGCACATGGGGATTGACACTGCAAACTATCAATTTGAGTTTAAAAGATTTTGTTGTCCACATTGCACAACAGTGAAATATGCACCTGCAGGGTTGATTCTCACCACAGGTCTGTGTGCGTGGAGTTTCCATGTTCTCCCAGTGCTCGGTGGATTTCCTTCGGGTACTCTGGTTTCCTCCCATTATCCAAAGATAGGGCACTAGTAAGCATCTAATCTCCATATCAGCTTGTGGTATGTTTGTCAACTAGCAATCTAGCTGAGATTCATGTGATGATAGTTGAATATAAGTCATCATAATGTGAATGTCAATGTCAAGTTTGCATGCTACAGTGTAGGAGGGGCTTAACTTTGCATGTAACTTTTTTATTTCTTTAGCCCTGTCTTGTGCACGTCCATGGTGGTATAATATGTAACGGCCTTGTCGTTAAATTATACAGGAGTACAGTATATTCTGTTAGCTGTAAAGGGAATGAAGGTACAAATATTTGTGTATTTGTTTGAAAATTATAACCGTTTGAATTGCATCTAACCTTGTCCTTCAAACTCTTTGAATTTCCTCTTCGTTCTGGGAATTGTTTCAGTAATTAAATGCATTTGTGCATACGAGTCCCTGCTGCTGGCAGCAATTAGACTGATCCGATCTAGGGATGGTGAGGTGTATTAAAAAAAGAAAGATGATATGAATGCTGAAATTGTTCAAATGCTTTTTAACTCCTATAATCCAATGATTGTTAGACTTTATAAGTACACTATATGGTCAAAAGTTTGTGACACTGTCACTGTTAGGCCAACATGTGCTTTTTGAACATCCCTTTCACAAATAGTGCACATCTGCTGTCATGACAACCTCCACTCTTTTAGGGAAGCGTTCCACTGCCTGTTGCATAATGGCTGTGGCAATTTGCTCATTTAGCCACAAGAGCGTTACTGAGGTCATGCACTAGTTTTGGATGAAAAGGCCTGGGGAGGAAGTCAGGGCACTGTGCAGGACACTTGATCACCACTTCATCCCTGATCTTGGCAAAATGTCTTAATAGACCCCCTTTGGTCATGTTGGAACATGTTTGTTTTAGCCCCTTTGGTTGGACTACTAAATCATACAAAGACATTTTATACAACTCTGTGTTTTCCAAATTTTTGGCAACAGTTTGAGGAAGAACCACACATAGGTGTGATGCACAAACTTTTGACCATATAGCGTCTTCAGAAAAATATATGTTTTCTGCTCTGAAACATAAAACACTGACAGTAGTTTTGTATTGTATTATATTAGTTTCTATTCTCATAATTATTTCTATTCTTCTTATTCTTATTCTTCTTATTTAATCTTCAACATCATGCTCTGAATGACTCATCACAGGCAGCTACTAACTAGATGAGTGTTAGATGGCCTACACATATGCAGAAGTTTCCTAAGAATATCCAAAATAATATTTTGGATTGATATGCTTTTAAAACAGCAGCTGTTGTTTTATCTGAGTGCACAGAATGAGATATAAATGAATTCGCACATCATGTCTGCTTTGGTTTATTTATCAGAGTCCACATGTCATAGTGCCTCTGATAAAGATCCACGTCTGTGCATTCTTATTCATATTTGCAAATAGCATGTAGACACAAGACCCTAAATCTTCACTTTCGTTGTGCAATTATATTATATGTTTTATTATACTCGTATATCTATAGTATTTACTATTTTGCTATAATTATTGATAAAAGTGATGGACAACATGGATACCGGAAAAGCATTGAAGATTCAAAGGACCGCCATCCAGAGCGGCAAACATTCTGTGGGGTTTAAAGTAGCATTGCTTGTCGATCACTGCCTCTATGTTTATACAGTATTTGTGTAAATAGTACAGATGAACCATACCAGAACAGCTGGCACACCGCAGCTCATACCAACTAATCTTAACTGCAAGCTTGTGACCATAGAGGGCCAGCATTTACCACAAGCACAGATTACAGGTATTATTGCTCCAGTGTTGTGTTATGGTACCTGATAAAGGCATGTCTGGACTTGTTTTAAAACAATGTGAGAAAAATAATGTATAAAAATAGAGAATCCATCTTCAAATATAAAAAGTACCGTAGTAATGTGTGACATCTGACTTGAGTATCAGTTGGCAGGAAACCATTGCATATCATGTCTTTCATTTTGGTTTCTATAGATAATTTTTCCGCAGAATTACTGTGCAATTAATCATTTATGCTTAAGGCCTAGCAGCATGAAAATACACTACTATTCAAATGTTTGGACACACTTGAATAAAACGTGTGTTTGTGTGTGTGAGAGGGAGAGGGGGAGAGAGAATTATCCATCCCATTAAGTAAAGGTTAATGCATTATATTTTTCAGAAGTAGTTTTTATTCAAAATGGCACGGAGAAGTATTCAGCCTGTTTGTTGGAACTTTAAGTAAAGCATTCTGGGCGAAACCGAGAATAAAGAAGGTGGCTGAGAGCATGCAGTGTGTTTGCAATGCCTCGTTAGGAATACTTTTTAGACTTTTAAATGTAAAACAGCTTTTTACAGTTGTTGAGCACTTTTTCTGGCCCACTTCCTCATTCCATAGATTCTTTAACAGAGTTCTGAAACATCTTCATTTTTATGAACATAATAGAAAATAGTAAAGATGTAGAAACCCTTCCACATATTGGTCTGGTGTTCACCAGACTTTGAAACAACCAATGCTTTGGGGTAGCAGTTATGGCTAATTTGCTGAAAAGGAGGCTCCTAAGAGCAGCGCTGAGAGCTGGGCTGAAGTTATTAGATGTGGTGGGGTTGTGGAAAAGGGTTGTCTCAGGGTGGGGGTGCTGCTATTTTTAAGCCTGTCCGCTCCCTTTCCCACACTAGTAAGGAACCAGGAATGTACGGTAAGATGGAGATCTTGTGTTAAATCAACCAGAATTAGATACAATAGATAGACTCACACAGATCTATATTTCAGTCTTTCTTTATATACTGTACATATTGATATATATCTAGGCGTTATAAAAATTGGAATTTCTTTATTCTAATAAATAACCTAAAAAAATGTTTGTGTTCAAAGGGGAAAAAGCTTTTTATTTTTGTTCCACTGTCTACCATTAAATATAGAATCAAATATGTTCATATAATCACCAAGCTTGGAGAAAGACGTCACTCCTGCAGTGCTGCTTTATGTTAATAGACTTGCGTATAAGTGAAATTACGGAGTGATTTCAGTCTCGATTGCTCACTAGACTAATTGTCCACTTAAAAATAACCACTAAAAGGAACATTTTGTTATCCAGTTGAACATCAAAACAATGGCACAAAATCTATACACTTAATACATGTTATTTGGTGAAAGGAAGTGATTTGAGCTGACCATAAAAGGAATGAATTTCCTGTCAGCACACAACTTCCTCTTGCTAGTAAGGTTCTTCATACAAATCATGACATTGATACGTCCAACAGAAATATACAGTCAATTCATCTCGTAAAATTAGAATATCATTAAAAAAAACTATTTTTCTTTCCTAATGTTATTTAAAAAGCGAATTTCATATACTGTATATACTAGATTCATCACATGTAAACTGAAATATTTCAAGCCTTTTTTTGTTTTAATTTCGATGATTACCGCTTACAGCTCATGAAAATAAAATAGCTAAATTTTATAGTATCTATTAAAAATTAATCAAAAAAGGATTCACATTACAGAAATTTTAATAGACTATGTTCGTTTATACTCTCTGTATTTTGTCAGGTCTATTTTGGAACAAATTACTGCATCAGTGTGGCATGACATGGAGGCGATCAGCCTGTAGCACTGCTGAGATGTTATGAAAGACCAGAGAGGAAGGCTGTTAGCATCCTTCAGCTCATCTGTATTGGTCAGTCCGGTGTTTCTCATCTTCCTGTTAAATTATGTGCCTCTCCACACTTCCTTCAAAATCTGGGACCTTGATTTCCAAATGAAATGCAACATTTCTTTGGACCACTAAGCAACGGTCCAGTGGCTCATGATGCACTGACTCCAGCCTCACCTTGTGAAATTCTTGACTCAGCTTTGCTTGACAAGCTTCTAAAGGTCATGATCATCCCTGTTGCTTATGCCCCTTTTCTTCCCACACTTTCCCCTTCCAGTGAACTCTCTGTGAATCTTCTTTCATGTAGCACTTTCTGTGGCTTGCCTTCTTTGGTGTTGATGATTCTCTTCTTGAGAGCTGTCAAGTCAGCAGTGTTTCCCATGTGTCTACTGAAAGATAGATGCTAGTTATATTTTACGAGTAGTAGTTTGCTCAAACTGGGATTGAATAATACATTTTTGAGAGACTGGACTTGAATGATTTGAATGTGCTGAAATATTTCACTTTACATATGATAAATCTAGAATATATGAGAGTTTCCTTTTTAATTCAATTATAAGAGAAAATGAACTTTGCCATGATACTAAATTTTTTTTTTGATTTACTGTACAGTGAAACCTCGGTTCACGAATGTAATTCGTTCCTGTTCGTAACCCAATTTGGTTGTAGAGCGATTAGTTTTTTTTTTTCCAAAGGAATACATGTAAATAGAATTAATTTGTTCCTGATTACCATGAACTATATTTAACTGTTGGTTTATTTTGTTTATATCACAAAATATAAAACAAAGTATGAAAAGCCTTAATTATGCAAAAATAATACAGTAATAAATATATTTTTTTAAAACTGTACAGGAGAGAGCGAACACTTCATTTTTGCATATACATATACTGTTCACGGATGCGTTTGTTTGGGAGACTCGCTGCTGTGAAGGAATGGAGTTAGTGTTTGGAAGGAGAGTCCCCTTCTATAATAACACTGGGTAATTCTCCTTCAAGGGTTTTCTCTCTTTTTTTCTGTACCTTGGTTGCCAGTTTGTACATGCAGTTTTCACAAAAAATCTATCCATTGATATTTGGGGTTTTTTCTGCGCTGCACAATTATCCTAAAGTTTTGTTCGGATGATACTTCTCTGCAAAGGCTTGGACGTCACTCCAAATTGCACAAAGTTCTTTTATCCTGTGTGCGATCCTGTGACTGAGCAAAACTGCTCTATCCCTGAGTTATTTAACATATGAAAAAGGTGAAAAATTATAAATATTTTAGACGTCTGAATCATGGAGGCCAAATCTTTGATAATTAGTAGCTAAAAATCATAAAGTATTATTAATCTTAAAAGGTCTCATGCATAATCTTGGGTCTTGTTGTATTTGTTGTTGTACGTATTTGTTATATATGCATATAAAGTTGCACATTCCTTTGCATGTCAGCCTTTTACAAGATCTGCAATGCCGCTAAAGGCAGACACCGGGCCCATAGATGAAAGAGAGAGGCTTGGTGTCAGTGTGGATCAGCTCTGTGTGACCAGCTGGCCCTCAGGAGTTTCACAGCTGTGACAGGCACGCAGCTCTGGCACTGCAACAACACTTCGGGCCATGACAGTAGATGCAGTTCACACACTGACAGCACTTCTGACTCTCACTCAGACACGCGCTGCTGCCGTCCTTGTTGTTGTGTCACTATTAGTTATGTGACAAATCAGTGATTAAACGTGCATCTTTTTCAATTCAAACTGCAAAGTCCTTACCTTTGTTTTTTTGCTGAGTAGACTGCAGCATTAATGATCTTAACTGGTAAGTGTGAGTATAGTCTTGGGTATGTTGTTATTTTAGGAAACGTTTGGCTACACGCAATAAAAACAGATGCTCTTAGATTTATTAAGAGAATACTAATTTATAATAATACTAATGTCACGGTTAAGATCCAAAGTTGGAAAAGTTGTCCATGTCACCCACTTAGGTACACATACCAGTTTATTAGTTTGCAAATTCCGAACCACCAGCTAGCTGTCCCCTATCACACTGCAGCTATCAGTTAGAGAGGGTGACGGTTCACATGTGCTTCCTCCCAGATACGCGAAGCCATCTTATATTTTGAAACTGCTTGCGCATGCTACGTGACAGGGCAGCTGCACACTCACATGAAAATGGTATCTGCCCTTTTCCACTTACACATGCTCACAGATATATCCATAATTGGTTAATATCACCCTGATTGACAGGAACAAGAATAACGTCATTCCTCCAGGGGACAACAGGCAATTTTTTCTGTCTTGGGCTCACATGTCTATGGCATTGTCAGGATTCGGATTTGCATGATAAAATTGCGAGGCATGTGTTATATCCATCATGAGTGTTCTACTTTCTCTTCCTTGTGTCTTGGCTTCTATGAACTTTCTCATGTTGAATTAACAACGTCAAAAGAATTTGAAGGAAATGAGCCTTTGAATGGCTTTCTTCCACTCCAAGGACACCCAGAGAATTTGAGGAGAAGTTGACACCTGCCAGTCAAAAGCAGGTTTGATATGTGCCAGTCAGATGTGTGAAGTTCTTTTGAAAAGACAGTGGATAACGTGAGAGCTATGTGAGAGTCATGCTGTGGAAACAGGTCAGGAGCTAGAAAGTCAACGAGTAATGCTAGTGGCATGATCAAAACTGGAGTGAATAATTCAGTGAAAAATACACGGCATGTGTGACTTTCTTTTTATTTATCTGCAATGTCTTTTAATTACAAATGTGCTTTGATTAGATGCGAGAAAGATCACATTTTCCACTGTAATAAACAACATATTGTACTGTACAAGATAGAGAATACAAAATAAAATGAAATGAGCCAAGCATGACATGAACGATTTTCTTTTGCTCTGTTCTGTCACAGCACAGTTTTACTACAAAAAAGGTTAAAGATTTGTGTGATAAAATGATGCAATCGTCGCTACACAATATAATACTGCCACTATGCCCACTGACACAGTCTAATAGGTTTTCTCTAAAAACAGGCCAAAAGAGCAGTCTTTTTCTGCCCAATAAATCAGGAGATAAGCCAATTGATAAATTAATTCCGAATGATTTGTGCTGGAGAAGCACAGTGGCTTAGTGATTATCACTGTCACCTTGCTCCTCAAGAGCTGGGGCTTCCAAACTCCTTAGGTTTGTGTGTGTAGGTTCAATATTATCCCCATGCTTGATGGGTTTCCTCCAGGTCCTCTAGGTTCCTCCTACAGTCCAAAGATACACAATGTAGCCTGATCCAAGGTTTACCCTGCCTTGTGCCCTAAGTGCCCACAACCCTACACAGGACACGTGGTATAGTTGGATAGATGATTTATGTAGGAATTTTGAACTTTCTGACATTACCTAACAGCACCTCAAAGCCCTGCACCTTCCCCCAATCTCACATGCTCTCAGAAATTGCAGGGTAAATTGAGTAAGCTTAGGCTTCACTAATGTAAAATAAAATGTAGAACTATATGATCGATAATATGTGGACAAACTGACAACTCATTTGTCAAAAAACAAATCCAAAAAAAAAAAAAAAACATTGTTATTTTTCAGCTAAGTGACTAAAAGTCCACCTTCCAGCTGAGTTGTCGCAAGTGCCACTGCAGGCAATCGGTTCACAACTGCACAGCTCATAATATTATTACTCTCCCCTGACTCTCAATCCTTAAACCTAAAATGGTATAAATTCTTATTTCCCCGACTTTCTCAGGCTATTGCTTCTGGATGATTAAATTGTTTATTGAGAGTTTAAAAATAGTAAAATGGCAAGCAGGGAAAAAACAATATAACACAAGCCTAGTGTTGCATAATGAGGCAACAATATTTCTTTGATATATAGCTTTTTTTTTTTTTTTTCATCTACCCACATTCATCATCAGACCATAGAGCATGTTGTGCATAAAATTCCCGATTCTTTAGTTGGTCATTCTTTGAGTCAGGTATTCATTCTTTGCACAGTTTTCTTTCTGATTATGGTTACTTATTTATATCAGTATTTATTTTTCATTTGCTTGAGGCAGGGCCTCTTGGAGGTGAGAAAAGATAAAACAAGTAACACTGCAGGCTTTAGCAACCAGCCTCGCACCCAACAGAGAGAGAAGTCCACACTGTTTCATGCCAGCTCTCAACACCAACAGACAATAGACAATTGAACAATGTCTTTCTGCTGCTTTTGTCATTTCTCTAAATTTCATCCATATTACGCTTTGGAAATCTTCTGATTCCAGACCAAAGTGAACAGAGGAGTTTACAGTTTTGCACAGAGCTTAAATCATACAATACAGAAAGAAAAGATATTAAAAGCACATAGAAAATCACTACTGTGTTTTACTCATAAGAAGTGGATCTGTTTCCTGCATCATGTAACTTAAATCCCAGGTGGATAGCTGTCCTTCCAAACCCCTCGCCCGTGCAGCAGCAAACAGCTTCGCTGTACTCCTTTGGAGAGACATCTATTAAGATCTGTTTTAGTTCACTAGGTCACTTATCCTTGTATAACTACTTCTTTTGTATCCAGTCAAAGGCTTCAGACTCTAGACGTCTTGCTCATGGGGTTAAGGTGCTATTCTTAAAAGCAAATTTAACATAAAGAAGATGTAGTAATGTTTACATTACTACATTACAGACACGATAACAGGTCGCTGTATTCAGGTTATCATTATGTATGACAAAAAAAAAAAACAACAACATTCATTTAAATGCTGCTGATGATTTCTAGGGTTTCAGAAAGTGCTGTGCACTTAATCTTTTCTACTCCCTTTTTGCAAAAAGTGCAATTCCACTATAAGGGACATGTGTACATGTTACATGTTAGGTGTCCATGATACATTCATTACAACAGCCTGTTGCTCATGACATTGTGTTCACATATTATTCAGACATAACAAGTATAAACATAGTTCAGTTTAGTTCTCAGAGAGGCAGCACTATTAATTCAGATTTATTTATTATTATTATTTTTTTTTTTAAATATAAGCAGTATGTAGGTAGCCAGGCTGTTTAGTCTTTATATAAAAGTATTCCAGGCTGACAAGTGCTTCTCAATCCGGTCTCCTAGACAAACACTCATATACAACTAGGTGAAGAGCACACTATAAGCAAAGTATATCAAAGCTCTGTGACAAGCACATGATGCACATCAATGTATCAAACTTTTACCAGACTCCGCATGTTTGGCAGTTCACTAGAGCTCTAACCACAGGCACATCTTTTCTATGCTATTTGAGTAAGACTGATGTGTACCGTCATGCTCAAAAGCTAGTACCCCCTCTATTCATTCTGTGTAAATCATCGAATTGTAGCAGGTCACAGTATTAGGCAAATACATCCTCAGACGAACAACAACATATAATTTTTTTTTTACCATGAAATTATTTATTTAACATAAATGAAGCCAAAAAGAAAAACGTGCAGGTTGATAACAATACTATGTTCCTCTTACTGTTTCCACAGGATTCAAGAGGGTAAATTGGCCCTTGATTGACTGATCATTAGCAGGTATGCAGACCTCTATAAAAGCAGAGGTGTTGGCATTTGGCTGGTCTCAAGCATTAGGTGTGGGTTAACACAATGCCAAGAAAGAAAAGCATAAGCAATGGTCTTAGAGAAGAACTTGTTGCTGCAAATCAATCTGGAAATTTGGAGTTCAATGCTCTATAGTAAGAAAAATAATTCACAAGTGGAAAGCATTCAAGACCCAAGAGTGAAAATCTCATATAAATAAGCAGAAAGAAATACAAAAAAACCCCATCCCCAATATCTCAGAGCCTACAGGCCTCACTGAGCATATTATATGTTTAAGTCAATGACAACACTAGTAGAAAAAGAATAAAAAGGACAGTTTGTTTGGAATGGCTTCCAGGAGAAAGACTCTTTGTGTCTAAAATGAACACGGAAGCACGACTGAGGTATTCTAGAGACAAATGTTAGGCCATGCAACAGAACAATGATCTAAAGCCCCCAGTAAATCTACATACACAAAAATAAAAGAATCAAGGTTTTGGAATGGCCTAGTCAAAGGCATGACCTTAACCAAACTGAAAACAAGTGGTGTGACCTTGAGAAAGCTGTGTATAAGCACATGCAGAAAATCCTCAATGAAATAAAGCAATGTTGTAAAGAAGAATGGACCAAAATTCCTTCACATTGATGTGAGAGACTGATAAAATCATGGAGAAAACGATTACTTAGCTTAAGTTATTGCTTTTAAAGGTGAAGGTACAAGCTATTGAACCATGGAGGTACTTAGTATTGCACACACATTTTTTCTTTTCGTTTTTGTCAAATAAATAAATAATTGTATGGTGAAAAAAAGGTATATGTTGAACATGACTGTAGTGAATAATTTTACCTTATTTTTTAAATCTCCTGTGTCAGCTTAATCTGATTTAATGCAACATGTACAGTGGAACAACCCGATTTGCGAGTGTTCCATAAGACGAGCAAAAATTTGTACTAAAGTTTGACTTTATAAACGAGCGAGTCTTGATATACGAGTACCAAGTATCATGTGGCACGCATGCGCTTCTTGTTTTGATGCCAAGCGTCACATGATCACAACTGAGGCAATGGTTCCTCTCTCTCGCTGCGGAATCTGTGCGCCCATGTACTGTTTACTATAACACTGTGACTATGTGTGTGTGCGCATAGAGCATCTTTTATTTTGTATTGTGTGTGTTTGGGATTACTTTCTCTCTCTCTCACACACACACACACACACACACACACACTAGTTTACCGAATAGAGACTCACCCGCACGCTTGTGTGAGTTTCTATTCGATAAACTGTGTGTCTGTGTGTGTGTGTGAGAGAGAGAGAGAGAGAAAGTCGTCCTAGACAGCAGCTGCCTTCCCTCACCTTGTCTGCAGGCTTGTGTGTGTCCATGTATGCGCGCTTGGTTAAGTGAGAGTTTATCAGTAAACTGGTGCGTGTGTGTGAAAGTTATCCTATCAGCAGCCCCCTCCCCCCCTTCCTACCTGCTCTCTGGCCTCAATCACTACAGCCATGATTCTTTTCAAAGGTAAAGTGTAGGTTAATTTGTTTTATTTTTATTTAATATTTTGTATTGATTATTTTTATATGAAATATTTTTGTGTTGTGGAACGAAGCGCCTAAGTTTCCATTATTTGTTACAAAGGAAATTCGCTTTAATATACGAGTGTTTTGATATACAAGCACACTTCTGGAACGAATTATTCTCGCAATCCAAGGTTCTTCTGTAATTAGTCTTCTAACATATGTCATATTTGTCCTCCTCTTAATAGTTAAATAAAATTTTATCAATCACATATTACAGATTTAATATTTCATTGTAGTTCCTATTGATTTGTATGTAAATGTATTTTCCATGAGACTGATTTGGAAATCTCTATCCATCCAGAGTCTTCCCTTCTCTAACACATTTATATTAGTTCATCGTTTAATTATTGAGCCATTTGTTAGCCGAGTCAGGTGTGTTGGAGCAGAGCTCAAGTCCTACTGAGCTATGTTTCTGTTAGTTTATATTATGTGGGTGGTATAAAATTGCTATTATTCAAATGAAGAGTGAAGGCTGCACTGTTTTTCTTTATAAGCCACAGAGCTTTAATGAACCTGTAGCTGTGTTCTACTAAGAAGTTGTTAGGGGACATTCTAAGGTGCCCTTTTCAACAAGTGATTCAGTCAAGCTGTTTTTCCCATCGATTTCATATATACTGTACATGTGTTTAAATAAATATGTGTGGCCGCTCTCAGGTGAAAATGCCTTGTTGATGCAAGAGGTCAAAGAAGAATGGCCAGACGAGCTCAAGATGTGGTATGATCCCATGTGATTCGGATGGTGTGAAACAGGAGAGTTGCATCAATGATTGAGTGATGCTATCATGGCAATATGGACCAAAATCTCTAAGTAATGTTTGCAGCACCTTATTGATTCTATGCCACATAGACTTAAGGCAGTTCTGAGGGCAAAAATGGCCCTAGTGCATTATCTGATAATGATGGCTGAATACTGAGTCTGGCTGGGATGTCAGGACTTGAGAAGTTTAACTGGTAGAGTCAGTCTCTATATTGATGGCATCTGAGGTACAGAAGGCAGGGTTTGGATGGGCAGGAAATGAGGGAAAAGTCAGAGCCTTTTTTTATTTGGCCATTTAATTTTCTTGTCAGTCGTCAATGTTCCTAGACTAATGTTGGCTAACTTTGGCTAACTAGCCAAGCTACGATATGCCTGTTAGCTAGCATGGAACAAAACTGGCAAGAATTAAAACGGGGAAAATGGCATTAAAATATATTTAACACCAATCAAAAAATACTACCAAATTAAGTGTTAAATTAATCTCTTGTGTTGATTAATCACTTCATTTTTTTTCACTTCAACAACTGCTTATTGGCATGTCACCTGGCTCCGCAGGGCCTCTGGAAGTATGCTGTGGTGTGTAGCACTACGACGTTAGCAGCGGATTCGTTTATTCTGGCCAGGATTAACTTTTTTTCAGTGATTTGCTGCATTGGATTTCTGTGGTTTCAGACTGGAAATTCTGGCCTTTGGTCTCTGTGAGCATGGGTGAGCCTTGGATGCTCATGATCCTGCCACCAGTTTACTGCATCAGAAATAAACGGTAAAACTTGAAAGTTAACTTTAACTAAAACAATGCTCAGATCACTTGTATCCTTATTGGACATGTGTTAACTAAATTACTATATGGTCAATAAGACAGAATTCACAAATGTGATTTCACTCATTTGTGTATTCACAGGCAAATGATTCAGGTTCGAAATTTGTGCTTGCATGAAATTGTTCATGGAATTAAGGTGTGTGGAACAGTTTTTAGCAAAATTTAAGCAACATTTGACAATAGGTTGGTGTTTGAAGCAGAAATGTTAAGTTCAATGACATCTTAAATGAACAAACCAAACAAAAGATTTGTTTGTTGAGTCAGTGACACTACACCCTTTCAGTTCTAATATACATGAGTTTTATTAGGATGCTATTTTTAATGTGCAGCGCATGTCTGTCCATGAGAAACACTGGCACAATGTCAACACATTTAGGCTACTAATATTCATCAGCGTAGCTGCAGGGAGCTTTACATAACATACAGTAGGGTGCAGGCTACTAAAATATGCCCTAGTGCACTATTGATGAAAAGGATTTCTAAATCACACATAGCCTATAAATTGCTGCAACCATAAATGATCTGCTTTTAGCAAGGTTTTATAACTTAGTTCACATGTGGTCATGGGGTCTATGTGGTCCTATTCATTAAATTTCAGTCAAAAAGGGAAAAAAAAGTTCACAAAACTGCAGGGTAGATGTGTCTAAAACAAACCAAAGTCTTTGAAAAAGTACCATTATGAGTTGCCAATTGTGGTGGCAGAGACATTCAGTTGTGGGTAGCACAGGAGGATGTTTGCTGCACCAACACCACCAATTTCCATCTGCCCTAAGCTGCTCTCTTTCTGCACCAGCTGGTTCAGTCAATCTCTCTCACTCTCTCTCTCTCTTCTCCCTATTTTCTGGCTCTGTTTTTATCAGTCTGTTGCAATTCTGTTCAATATATTTTTGTATTATGAACTTACACGGCTCTGGGAAATTCTCTGTAATAATCAGCCTGCATGATATCCTCATACTCGACATTCTTTTCTCACAGTACGTAGGGTCTTGGTTTGGGGGTTGATCATTGTGATACATGGAGTATGTTGAACATGAAATAATGGTCTCACCAAGTTGTGTTTGAAACAATTTTTATTAATTTTATTGTTTTTACAGTCCCATGGAAGGTGCACATTCCAGTGTGACTGTTTTTCTTTTGTTCCTGTAAAGTGTTGGTATTTGTAAAAGACATTGTTAGTTAAAATAGTATTTTTGTTTGATATTCATGGTTTTCTGTCTTACCTTTTCCTGTGAAATAGGAGGGGCTGGCCCGCAAACAGGAAGCCCTATATGTGTCATCCATGTGGGGGGTGGAGTCTAGTCTCTGAGAATTTGAAAATGTATTAAAAATGTTTGTCTTTTGAATTTCTGTGTATTATCTTTCTGAAAAGAGAGTTTGGGAAAATGCATAATGTAATGTTTGTATAATGATGATGAAGATCATGTAAATTATTGAGTGAAAATTTATGTAGAATTGAGTTGTCAATCAAAAGTAAGATTGGCTGTTATTGGCCTATTTGAATTGGAGAGGAGGGGCCTCAACTATATGTTGTTGAGTCAAAGGGGGGAAGATTATTATTATTTTTTCTGAAGGCAAACAGCATTTCTGTTGGGTTAGAAGCCAATTGTCTGTTACCTTTGTCCTCATATTAAGTGACCCTGCTCTAATTCAACTGGAAAGTAAACCTGTTGAAATCTTGTTTGGTACCTGCTGATGTCAAAATAAAAGAACATTATAAGAGATTTCTGAGTTTTGTGCTTGAGTTGCTGCCTAAGCCTTCAAAATCAAGAACGGTCACACTACAAAATGGTGGCAGCGGTGGGATGACATCTCGGGGTGTTAACAACAGGCGCTGGTGAGCACAACTGAAAGAAATGTGATGGCTGACAAAGCACATGTACCGCAACGAGTCACAAGAGCTCATCCAGTGCTGTTTTCTGAAGAGGATACTGTGGAAGCAGTAGAGACTGTGAACACTGGAGAAATGGAATTGGGTGCTGTTGGAAGAGAGGTGGATTCACCCCTAGACCATTTTAATATTGTAGTAAACAGTCAAGAGGAAGACACTGAACCAGTGGTGAGAACTAAGACGGTGAAGGTTAGTACCCCTCATGGAAAAGGAGGAAGTGTGGGGTTGGAGCAAGATTTTTTTTTTGATGAAATGAGACAGTTTATGCAGCAACAACAGAGAAAAAAGAAAATCCTTTTTGAAGAATTGCATCACTTGAAGGCTTCTATTCTTCCAAAGCCCAGAAGTGAATGGGAATTGGAGGACCAGGCAAGTCAGCATACCCACCATCCTTTACCCTCACCAAGAACTTTTTTGCAACCATCTTCTACACCTCCTGCATTATTTGCGTACCCCGCCCAAACAAACCCTTCAGTCCATCCAGTTGGAGGTATGCAAGTAAACAGTCAGGTGCAGAATCTCTCATTTCGCCGATATCACGAACCATGAATTCCTGAATTTGTAGAGGGAGAAGATGTGGAGAGTTTTTTTGTTCGCTTTGAGAGGATTTCAAGAACGTGGGGCTGGCCATTGGACGAGTGGGCTGCTTGAGTTGTTACCTTACTGACAATGGATGAGCTAAGAGCCGGCAACTACGATGACATCAAGGCAGCTGTTCTGGCCAAGTATAATGTGACGGAGGAGATCTATCGACTGCGGTTTAGAAGTCTCATGGTACCATCTGAAGAGACCGTGAGAGAGACCTATAATCGTATTAAAGGCTTATATGGGAGATGGATGCGACCAACAACAAAGACCAAAGACCAGATGGGGGAGACCATCATTCTTGAGCAATATCTTCGAATGCTTCGCCCAGATGTAAGGGTTTGGGTAAAAAAAAATCAACATCAGACTGATGAAGAGGCGGCTAGGTTGGCTGAGAGATATGTGGCTGCTCATCAGGAACCACCCAGGACTAGTAAAGGTACTGTGGGTAGGGGTAAATTGGAGGAACCCAGTAATAGTAATATCGGGTTAATGGGAAGGAAACCTGCTACTGCTGTTGGACCTCTAATCTGTTTCTATTGCCAGAAACTATGGAAGTAAATTTTATTTGATTTTATGTAACTTTACTTACTTTTAAGAAATAAATGGTACCCTATATAAAAGTACTCAGAGACGTGCGTGCGAAGCTGCACGTATAGGCCTGAAAGTATGCTTGCACAAGCAATAAGATATATACGTTGAGGCCCCCTAGACTGGGGAAGCTTAATGAACCCCAGATGTTTAGGATGACATCATTGCATGTAGAATGAATTCTTTTGTCTTGGATGGCTATATAATGGGGGAGAAGACGAGGCATCGGCGCGATTCTGCAGTCTCCCCCGGCCGTTATTGCATGATAAAAAGGTCGATATCTTCTGAAACCAAAGCCTGGGTCTTCAATCAATTTCCACGACATCTCAGGACATAAGGCATCTGTCTGTCCCCTGAGAAAATCTAAGGTAACCCACATGTGTTATGTACCCCGGGATGAAATTTCATGTGAATTGTCAACTCAACCTGATAAACATAGACATGTTGTAACTGTAACAGTAAATGGTCAGGTGGCTCAGGCTCTCGCAGACACAGGAAGTATCCAAACGCTGGTGAAGTCTAACTTCCTGAATGGGGAAATAATAAATTATGGAGAAACGCTTAGTTTGGGGTGTGTTCATGGGGAAGAAAAGATTTACCCAACTGCTGATGTGAATATAATTGTGGATGGTCAGGCGTATTTACTGAGGGTGGTGTAGTTGATAAGCTAGCCTATGATGTGGTGCTAGGTGAGGATTTTCCACTTTTAAATGAACTTGTCCATGTAATTCACAGAGACTCTGCAGTGGAGTGACTCTCCCTAATGTCCATGTAGATCTGTTTGAATCTGGTGGGAAGGGTAAGAAAACCAAAAAAGAGCGAAAGCGAGAAAAACATAGGGGTAAAGAAAAAGCCCAGAATAGCTTACCAAATTTCCCTGGCCCTGCGTCAGATTTAGTTGAAACTCAGTGGCAAGTCCCTGACAATTTTTGAGAATTGCAGAAATCTGATCTTACTTTACAGCCTCTGTTTCAAAAAGTTTGTGAAATCGATAGGAAAAGTGTGGGTGTACCAAAACTAGCTGGGGATAAGTACATTATTAAAGACAATCTTCTGTATTTAGTAGATACTGAAAATCCCAGATTGGTTGTACCTGGTAAACTCCGTCAAATGATCTTGCATTTAGGTCATATTATCCCATGGTCAGGACACTTAGGTCAGCAGAAAACGTATGACCGAATCAGTCAACGCTTTTATTGGCCTAAGTTGTATCAGGATGTACAAGAATATTGTAGGACCTGTTCTCAATGCCAGATGGTAGCTCCAGTCCACAAAGTCGACAGAAGTTACCTTAAACCCCTACCGATTATTGGTACCCCATTTGATCGCATAGTAATGGACATAATAGGACCTTTAGTGAAAAGTAGTTCAGGTAATCAGTTTGCGTTGGTAATCTGTGATTACGCAACTAGATACCCTGAAGTGTACCCTTTGTGATCTGTTCAGGTTAAAAACATTGTGAAGTGTCTGATAGATCTAATTTCAAGGGTGGGTGTTCCTTCTGAAATTATCACTGATCAGGGAACCAATTTCATGGTCAAATTGATGAAATTGCTTTATAAGCAACTAGGAATAAGGGGTATTAGGACCACTCCTTTCCACCCTCAAACAGATGGTTTGGTTGAACGTTTTAATGGTACTTTAAAAACAAGCTTAAGAAATTTGTAGATAAAACTGGTAGTGATTGGGATAAGTGGATTCCTTTTCTTTTGTTTGCATGTCGAGAAGTACCTCAATGTTCAACTGGTTTCTCTCCTTTTGAGTTATTATATGGTAGGCAAGTTCAAGATCCCCTGGACATCCTCAAAGAAGGATGGACAGCAGAGGAACCAGCCCAGTGCAGTGTTGCTTCATACATCTTGCAGATGAGGGATAAATTGGAGAACTTCAGGAGCATGGCTCAAGAAAATCTGCAGGAGGCTCAAAAGAAGCAGAAGGTATGGTACGACAAACATGCTAGAGAAAGAGAATTGCAACCCGGGCAAAAAGTACTGGTACTTTTACCTTTAGGTACCCCCAGGCCAAATGGCAAGGGCCCTATCTGGTCAAGCGAAAGTTGGGCCATGTAACTTATGAGATTCTGTGTCCAGAAAGAAAACGTCCCACGCAGATCTCACATGTTAACTTGTTGAGGGAGTTTAAAGATCGGACTGTTGAGAACGAGAATCGCGTGGTGATGATGGTCCAGACTGTCATTGAGGAAGCAGAAGAGGAGGAAATGGAACCAGTACGACATTTAGAGGACATTCCTTGTGACTATTCTCACTTAAGTGATCAGCAACAACAACGGCTAATGAAGGTACGTCAATCCTTCTCATCACTGTTTCAAGAAAAACCGGGGCTGTCACAAGTTCTCACCCATAATATCATCTTGAAGATTTTACCCCAATCCGACAGAAACCTTACAGAGTTCCTGAAAAGATGCTTGAGAAGTTGAAGACAGAGGTGAGGATGATGTTGGAGATGGGAATCGGTGAGCCCTCTCAGTCTGAATGGTCAAGTCCTATTCTCCTGGTACCTAAGAAGGATGGGGGAGTGAGGTTTTGCACAGACTTTCGGAAGTTAAATAGTGTGTGTTGCTTTGATTCTTATCCAATGCCACGTATAGATGAACTCATTGAAAGACTCGGTAAAGCACATTACATGACCACACTTGACTTATGCAAGGGATACTGGCAAGTACCACTTGAACCGTCTTGCAGACCCTACACTGCTTTCCGGACCCCTACTGGGTTATACCAGTATACCGTAATGTCTTTTGGGTTACATGGAGCCCCAGCAACCTTTCAAAGACTGATGGATAGGATATTGTCTGGATGTGATCAATATGCTGCAGCATATTTGGATGATGTGATCATTTATAGTCAAGAACACCTCGAACATCTTTCTGACGTACTGAAAAGACTTCACAAAGCTGGGCTCCCTATTAATTCCTCTAAATGTTCATGGGCACAGGTGGAAGTAGAGTATTTGGGGTATCTTCTGGGTCGTGGCAAAGTCAAACCCCAAGTGGAAAAGCTTAAGGCCATTCAAAATATCCCACAGCCACAAACAAAGAAGCAAGTAAGATAATTTTTGGGTTTAATCGGCTGGTACCGTCGATTTATTCCCCACTTTTCATCTCTGGCCCTTCCATTAACAAAGTTGACCAAAAAGAGTCCCTCTAAATTTCACTGGACAAGGGAGTGTCAAGAGGCTTTTGAAGCCCTGAAGCAGTTGTTGTGTCAAGAACCAATTCTGAAAAGCCCTGATTTCTCTGACAGATTTCTTGTACAGGTGGATGCCTCAGATGTTGGACTGGGAGCAGTATTGGCCCAAGGAGAGTTGGGGAAGGAGCAACCAGTGTTGTTTCTGAGCAGGAAACTCTTTGAAAGAGAGAGACGATATTCAATGGTGGGAAAAAAAGGTTTGGCAATTAAATGGGCTGTGGACTCTCTAAGATACTATCTGCTCAGAAGGGAATTCACTCTGCAAACGGTTCATCGATCATTGAAATGGATGCAATCTATGCAAAATAATAACTCTCGAATACTGCGCTGGTGCTTGACTCTGCAACCTTATAAGTTCACCATTGAGCATTGTCCAGGTAAGAAGAATTTAATTGCAGATTACTTATCTTGTTTAAATGACTAACAATGTTACTGGGTAAATATTGCTGGGTTAATTTAACCCAGCAAAATGGGTTATTTGTTTAACCCAGGAAGATGGGTTAAATATTCAACCCAAATGCTAGGTCATATTTAACTATAATGCTGGGTTAATTTTACCCAGCAAAATGGGTTATTTGTTTATAGTGAATCTGTAAAAAAAAAAAAAAAAACTACCCATGTCTATTAAACAGTTAAATTACTTTGATATACTGGTCTATTACAAAAAAACTTCCAAGTTTTGCAAACCATACATATATGCAATAAACAACATCCTATTAAATGTTCATAGAAAAAACAT
>JAOVVB010000008.1:4210339-4220610 GCA_028570985.1 Heterobranchus longifilis | reverse complement strand
GACATCATGCCTGCGTGTGTGTGTGTTTGTCTCTCCCGGTCGATCGGGCCCGGACCGGTAAGTGTATCAAGGTGCAGCGGACACAACAAGCTAAAACTCTTTTATTCTCTTAGCTTAAAACTTAGCTCGGACACACATTTATTCATAATTAAAAACCTAACAGGAAGTCTGATGTGGTGGTCAGTAACACAGGAGCACCTCAGGGGACTGTTCTTTCTCAGTTCCTGTATACTCTGTACAATATAACTCTGAGTCCTGGCACCACAGAAGTTCTCTGATGACTCTGCAGTGGTGGGGTGTATCAGGGATGGACAGGAGTTAGAGTATAGAGAACTTCTGGGCAGCTTTGTGGAGTGGTGCACTAGAAACCATCAGCTCCTAAATATTATAAAAACCAAGGAGTTGGTAGTGGACTTTAGAAAGTGTAAAACGGATTAAACTTGTTACCATCATGGTTGATGAGGTTGTCGTTATGGACAACTGCAAGTAGTTAGGTGTTTACTTGAACAGCGGATTGGACTGGAAGACCAGTCCAATCTGCTGTTCACCGGGGAGGGGCAGATTTTATTTACTGAGGAAGCTGAACTTCATCATCATATGCAGCAGAATGCTGGAAATGTTTAACCGGTCTGTTGGGGCGAGTGCCCTTTATAGTGTTGTGGTCTGCCTGGGGAGCAGCATCTGTGCAAGGGATGCAGGCAAGATAATTAAAATCATCCATAAGGCTGAACACATAATCGTACACCAACAGGAAAGGTTGGAAAATATGCATAAAAATAAAGATTTGCCCAAAAATACTCACTTGCCTAATAATTTAATTCTAGAATTCTCTTAGAATTGTCCTTTTTCTTCATTTTCACTTCTGCAGTGATTGTTCGAAAATCAGAGCTGTTAGTATTCCAAGGGCCAATTACAGGCCAAGTGTTTCTCATAAACCTGGATTTGTGATTTACATTTCTGTAGGATGTAGGCATAAAAGCAACTGAAATTGTTTTTACATTTGACATTTTATTACTTTAGTAATAAAAGGCATAAGAGGGTGGTCACGGGCCTGCCTGACTGGAAACCTGTGGAGCGGCTGACCGTGGGTTTGCCTGTCGCGAGATCTGTGACGTTACAGTTCTTCATTACTGTCTCAGTGAAATAGTTTCCAAAGATACATTTACTAAAATTAAATGTTTTTTTTTACAAAAAAGAAGATTATGGAAATGTGTAAGAGCAAGTAAAAATGTGTATAGAAGCAAGCCAAGGGCGATAGTGATGGTGGCAAGGAAAAACTCCCTGAGATGGCCAGAGGAAGAAACCACAGAGAACCCATCCTCATTTGGGTGATAATGGATGGCAGGAATTGCTGTCAGAGGTTAAACATCCAATATTTTCTTCCTAATACAATTTATTTTTTCACTAAAGATTTCATTGAAGTCTTCACTACTAAACTGTGATGGAGTACTCTCTGCAGATATCTTTTGTTAGTCTAGCCACTGTACTAAATACAGCTTTTAGAGCCTGTCTATAGCTGGACATGCTGTCTTTATATGCAATTCTAAGAACTTCTAATTTAGTTTTTCTGCACTTTCACTCGAAGTTACAGGTTGCTCTTTTGAGGTTGTGACACAACAGTGTCTAGTGTGCTCGTAAAAACAGTGCCAATGCTTTTTGTCACTTCGTTTAGGTTATCTGCGTTTAGAGGTCTAGAAAGAAGTTGAGACAGATACACTTTGTTAGAGTTAATCAATAGATCTGCCAGTAGATGTCCAAACAGTAGATGTCCAAACTGTATAAGAAAATCAACGTAGGGCCCCGGGGGTCTATACGCGGTGGCCTGTGCAAGATATAGCTGGGATTTATTATGCATGTCAGTGAGCGTAACATTACGGATGAGTACTTCAAATGAGTTAAACCTAGGTCCTGCATTCTGGGTAATAGAAATAAATTGTTATACTGTAGATAGTTGCAATACCACCTCCACGACCAGTTTTACGGTCATGCTTATAAAAAATATCCTCACGATGTAGACTCATTCAGACCAATATATTCATTTTGTCTAAGCCAGGTTTCGGTGAGGCACAGTGCATCAAGACAATAATCTGAGATAATTTCATCAACAATAAGTGCTTTAGGTGCAAGGGATCTAATGTTGAGAAGCCCAAATTTTAGAAACAGATGTTGGTTACCTATTTGGCCTTTTTCTGGTTTTCTGGTTATTAGATTATTTTGAGAGCTTTTAACAAATTTATTTTTTGTTCTTACTAATTAGGAAACAGACACAGTTTCACTGTAACATGGCTACTATGATTGAAATCTGAGATATAACTTACTGCCAGTCAGATGATAAGCAGGCAGTCACAACATGTCTCCGGTTTACTGAGAAAACTTTCTACCTTGGAGAAAATGTCAAGCTGCTGTATGATGCAGGGGATTATATAGAGAAATCAAGTTTTTTTTTTTCTCTCTCATATCTGTCTGCTGCTATTCTGCACAATTACAGGTCCTGGTTTGACTTGAATGTCCTGACCTGTTATTTATTTAAAAGTTTTAAAAATTGAATGTAAAAGAACATAAGATTGCAAAATAGAACCCTCTATTAATCAGTTGTTATTCTGACACATCTGATCAATTTTTTAGGGAGGCGGGGGTTGAATACTTTTGCAAGCTACTGTAAAAATTTACAATAAATATGGATGTGCTCTGCAATACTGTCAAAAAGTATATTTGGCGATATTAGCCAGATATTTTGTTTGGCCAGTAAATTTCTCTAAAAGTTGAGTAAATTTTAAAAAGCTACACAACGTTACTAAACCATTTTATGCCGATGCAGCTTTTTCTTTTACAGTACAGTATGTTATTGGTTTCTAGGTGTTTCTGAATATAATTTAATCAATTAAAAACTGACATCAAGTCATTAATTAATTACAAATTCATTATGTGGTGTATAATAAATTAATGTCAGGAGATGCAGTTACTGGACTTTAATCAGCTTTTTTTTACAATCCACTCCACTCGACAAACTTTAACGATCAGTCCCTCTAGATATTATATTTTTATTTTATATTCTTTATTTGAATACTCTTTTTTATTTTGTTTTAGATTTTAGGTCATGGGTGATCCTACAAGCATTTCACTGAATATCATACTGTGTGTGACAAATAAAATTTTTAATTTGAACTCCAGTAACCCCAATTTATGATATTGTTATGAGCCTATTGTTAATTATTTTTTATTAACAGCATGACATTGAGTGTTTTATTTATTACTCGGTGCATTTTAATATAATTACATCAGTCACTTTAATCAGCTTGATTTACAGTGTGTTTTTATTGTGAGTTATTTATCACATTCAGTAACATTGCATTGAATCGTCACATTGAGAAAATAAAATCGACAGACAGAGCACAAATTTGCATGAACATGAAGTTGATTAGGGGTTAGTTTCTTCTTAATTTATTTCAAATTATTTGTTTAGCGCTTTAACAATGTCTACAACAATTTTCCTGTTTCTTTCTTAATACTTGGGTTATCACGAACACACAGGCTGGGGACCTTTAGCGTAGAAACACTGAAACACACACAGATTGTCACACACATGTTAACATAAACTGATCATTTAGAAATGTGTTTAAAAATGTATATAAAAAAATAGTTATTATGACATAATAAAACATTAATGCATGTGTTCAATATCTACTCACATGAAGCCTTTCTGAGGGCACTGAGAGTCCATCGGTTTCACCGTCTGGATGTTTTGGGGAGGAATTTTTCCAGTGAAGAAATTGAAACAGCAGGAGACCGGGATTTCGGGCACTAAGTGAGAGAGAGAGAGAGAGACGAGCTTGTTCAGGTTACACTGGAATTACTGCAGATGTGAAAGTCAAGACTGCTTTGTCAGAAAAATGTCAGAATTAATACATAACTAGACCCAGGCAATTTCTAATTTTTATATAATGTTCTTATGATTAATTTTAATTTCTTTATTCTTGGAAACACTTACATAAATGTAATCTTTTATGCATAATAATAATAATAATAATAATAATAATAATAATAATAATAATAATCTTTATTATAATTGTATTTTTCCCCTTATTTTTATTTTTGTTATTACTTTAATATGAGTAATAGCAATCAAATGAATAATCATTAAAAAATATTGTTTTATTAGCTACTTCTGTATTAAACAATATCAGAAAAAACAATATTAAAGTTAATCCAGACTCGTGGCCATTAAATATGAGAGAGTGTAATAAAAACTCACCTGCATCTGAGCAGAACGCCACGATCAGGACGAAGCCCAGGACCAGAAACACACGACCCGTCTTCATGTTCTCAGAAGCTGTGTAAAGGTGTGTGATCTCTTCACTCTTTAAGTTTAACTGAGCTGGGTTATACCACCTCGTTTTTATACATAGTTTGACTTACACACACACACACACACACACACACCTCATTTCTCATCACTTCTTCCTTTCAGGCTGTTGTCTTCAAATATCTGCTGAACGTTTAGATTTGAGTTAAAGATAGTAACAAAATCATCTCTTCTCCATAAACACTAAACACATCCATAAAATTAATGTAAAGTTTAACTTGAGTAAGCTAAATAATTCATGATAATGTAAATAAAATGTCACACCTATATCACTGAATAAACTTGCAGATTATAATCTTGTTCTGAAGCAACGTGTTAAAAGCAACATGGCTAAATTTGCCCCATGGATTTTACTGACCACATGATGAGAGACCAGATAACAGCGTGTACGTGGAGAAACTCATCACTGGATATTATATCAGGCTCCAGTTGTTCTTAATAACACTTTATAACACTTTTGAGGACAGCACACTGGCTGATTTATAATATGGACTTCTTTATAGTGACCTCCTCTGCTAAGATTAAATGTTAAACTATTACAGTAAAACCTCGGATTGCGAGTAACGCGGTTTGCGAGTGTTCCGCAAGACGAGCAAAGATTTTTTAATAAATTTTGACTTGGAAAACGAACGAGCCTTGGTTTACGAGTACCGAGTATCATGTATCACGCATGCGCTTCTTGTTTTCTTGCGGAATTGTGGGTAATCATCTCCCCTGCTGGGTCTTAGTGTCCGTCTCTCACTGGTATAATCAACATCCGTGCATGCATGTACTGTTTACTTTAACACTGTGACCACGTGTGTGTGCGTAAAACATATTTTATTTTGTGTCTGTATGCATGTGTACAGCGCGCGTGTAAAGCAAAAGCAAGTCTCGTTTCTCTCTCTGTATCAGCCTGCCCTTTGTGTCTGTGTGTGCGCATGTCATTGGACACCATGCCACACACACACACACAAGCACACGCACAGAACCCTCCTACTTTCACCTTCACACACACACACACACACACTCTTTCTCTCTGCTCTACGCAGAAACACTGCTCTGTCACGATTCTTTTCACAGGTAAAGTGCAGGTTAATTTGTTTTATTTTTACTTTACAGCAGTGATTCCATTAGTGTTGTCGCTCAATCGAGTGTCATTAGAGAGATTTCTTGTTTATTTTTCAGATAAAACAGTGTTTCAGTTTTGTGTGTGTGTGTGTGTGTGTGTGCGGGCGTGTGTGTGAGTGGAGGAAGGGTAACTGTTTAAGATGAGAAGGGGAGAGGGGAGGGGCACCTTACGTTAGCTTCTCACACACACACACACACACACACACACAGAGCGCCTGCGGAAACACTTATCGGATTTATTTTTACTTTTAAAGTGCAAGTTGATTTGTTTTATTTTTACATTACATTTTGAGTTAATTATTTTTATGTATTTATTTTATTAATTAATTTTTTGGGGCTGTGGAACGAATAATTTGCGTTTCCATTATTTCTTATGGGAAAATTCGATTTGGTTCACAGGTGTTTTGAAATACGAGCCTGCTTCCGGGATGAATTATGCTCGTAATCCAAGGTTCCACTGTAGAAACATTTTTATACTAATAATATCTAATTTATGCTTAAACAAAATACTATCTGGTATATTGCTGTAAATTTAATGCTACAATTTACTGGTGCTTAATTTAAAATGTCTTTTTTAAATCTCTCTTACTTAAGTCGTAGATCAATGTTTTAACCCGTAAATGTATTCACACAAATAAAAGGCATTAACCAAATATAATTTGAAGGCCTTCTTTTGTCTCATCTTTCAGTCAGATGGGAAACGCTCTATAACCACACCAGCATCATCTGTCTGCTGCCATGACGACGGGCTGCAGCAGCCACTTTCCCGAGGTGTTAATGGACCATTCGGATACTACACCTCTCAGAAGCTCTACGGGACATGAGATTGCTCCAATGGAGAGCTCAGACTTCTGTGAACCCGCCCTTCCAGGAAAAGCTATGGACTCTGAGACAAATCCAGTGACTGAGGAGGCACAGTATTGGAAACACATGGCAGCAAAGGATGGACAACTAATGAACAGTGCAGTATTAGCCAAACAGAGGTATGGACCGGGACCTGTAAAACTGGAAATTTGCGCAAAATGCAAAAAGATATACAATAAAAGGATTTTTTTTATTGCTATAGTAGGAACATTGCAATCCTTGCACACGTCTAGTCGAACCCAAGTAACCAGTGAAGCGTTTTGTCTTTACTTTAAAACCTTTAAGCTAAAAAAACATATAGTGTAGCTTTTTTTTTGTTAGCTGTATTTATATCTGTTTAGAACACATAATGAATAACACATTCAGATTCGGTTATTTTAATTTATGCAATTTGCAAATATCAAAAGACAACAATTGTAGTTCAGTGTTTCTTTCGTGTTTGGAGATAAAAGTGATGAGACACCAGCATGTTGGCATTTTGTGTTTAATGACATGAATGAACAGTATGTTAAAAAGCTCATCTTTTTTGGAAGCTTTATCTCAAAGCAACTCGCAAATGCTGTCAGAGTCCAGAGATATCTGACCACATGAGCACAATAAATGAGCTCTAAATTTAGATCTTCGATTAACAGGTCTGACAGCCGCTTTGTTATGCACATCCCTAGCATGTGCATCAAAGTCCAGGCCCAGATATCCTTCCATAGCTCCTCCCCAAACACACCAGTGCCCTCTGCCAGCCTCAGCTGCCTCAGCTGCCACAGCTGAGAAGGGTCGGTGTCGATGATTGAAAAAAAAAAGATTGCAAACCTGTGCCCTAAGACCAGACTGGCACACTGCTGTCAGGTCACAGTCACTTGTACGGCATGTCCTTGTGTCTGTCTATGTAACTATGTAAAGTGTTGGAATATTAGTCATTCTTTACGCTCATAATGAAGTGTTCACAGTAGTTACAGTAATATGTACGGAAAGTATCACATATCATGCCAGTACCATAACAATTACATTTGATTTATGTTTTGTTGGTGAAAATGATTAAAAATCACACATTAAAAATAGATCAAGACCAAGAAAATGCCTTGTGTTTCTGAGAAACCCTGACTTTCATTAGGATATAGACGATAGAGAGAATATTCTAATGTTTTCAAACATCAAAATTTGAGTACAATTTTAAAGTACACATTAAAGATATGGGAAAAAATCATGAAGTTTCAATTATGAATCACGATTCTTTTGCGTGTTGATGCATGTAACAAGTTTTCATTGCAATAATACAATAAAGATCATAATTCGATCGACCAGTGACCAGAATTGGCTGTTTTTCAGTTTGATCACAAACAATTCAAACAACTTCTACATGTAACTTTTTCAGTTTGCAGGTGAAATAATTGAGGATTTGTGACAATAAGGCGATAAAAATGCTATTAGTGGTGGAAACCACAACAGTTACTAGAACAATCTTCAATGCCAGAACATTAAAGGACAATACAGCATTAGTGTCCCTTTTTAAGGTAAACCAGTTTTAAATATTGTGTAAAAGTGTATGACTTGTTCTTATTGGTGCTCTTTTACACAGTTGTCCTTAAAGATCCTTATTGTTCTATGGCAGCGTCTAATAATGTCTGTTAATATCTAGGAGCAGCGTTTCCATTTATCAGAACAATAAATCTGACGAATAAATCCAATCTAACTTCCAATCTAAGACTTATTGTTGTGTCTGTAATAAATGTATGTGTTTTTGTAATGAATAATGATTTTAAAATACTGTATTATGTTATAGAAGTGCCATAGATGTTTTTAAATCATAAGGTGATATTCAACTATAAAATAATAGATTGCTGCAAAATTGATTATTTTCCATTAATCCCACACCGTGCAGTTGTTAACTTTTTGTAGATTTTTCCAGAAATTATGTTTTTTTTTTTTGACGGACATGCACTTTTTTACAGTGATAGATATTGTAAGGTTGTGGAACATCCACGAGACAAGTTAGTTCCTGTTATCGCTTACACTATGGGTGCAACAAACAGTTGTTTTCTCACCAACCTTTAATTTTTCTCTTGAAGTTAACAAGATTGAAAAAGTGTAACTATTCATGTTACTGAGAAACCAGAAAGCGCTGCTGTGTTGTTCATCAAAACACTTATCCCAGGAGACTTACAAAGCACCGATACTTGTACTGTAAATGTCTTCATGAAGAAAAATCTACAATATTGCAAATGACACATTTGCCTTCAATTGCGAATTGCCAACATCTTTACTCATTTATTGTTGCCCTTGAATGATGATGCAGCATGTCTAACATTCAGGTTGCTATAAAAGAGTTGCTACCATTGAATCAGAACCAGCAGGATTTAAATTACAGACAGGAATACTGTCAGAGCTGTGGTTATGGAAAATGAATCAATACCTTTTGTCTAATCAGAATGAATCACTCAGCAGCACTGTTGTGTAAAGTGCACAACTTAATGTAACACAATGCGTATCAATTGCATTAACACTATCAAATTGTTGTATTGTATTAATATTTGTAAGACAGACCTGATGTTTAAAGCATCCGCATTTATTCTGCCTTCAGTGCTCTAGTGGAGAGACCCATGTGTAGGATCTGCCATGACGGAGGGGGACAGGAGGAGCTGCTGTCCCCGTGCGAGTGCGCAGGGACGCTGGGGACCATCCACCGCAGCTGCTTGGAGCACTGGCTCTCGGCCTCCAGCACCAGCTTCTGTGAGCTCTGCCATTTCCAGTTCAGCGTGCAGCGCAAGGCCCGACCTCTCCTCGAGGTACACTTGCCTTTAGCGATACTCGCACCACTGCACAGACCTTGTAGCCTTGTGGTTAACAAGATGACACTGTTTCTCATTTGGCTGTGAAAATAAATGCGACTGGGGATATGAAAAGGGAGAAACACCAGCTATTTTACACAACAATGTATTTCACTAGTTGCAGTTTGTGTTGTCTGTCTGTCTGTGACAGAGGCATAAAAGAAAGAGAGGAAGAATGTATGTCTCTGTTGTGTGTGAGAGAGACTAGAGGCTTTGTAATGCACAGATGGAATGTGATGGTTGTGTGCAGACAGGGAAAGGGAGATAGTATACCTTGAAGTCAAAACCAACAAAACTGTTTCCTCATTGCGGATTCATGGATAATCTCGGACTTCGCTAATGATTAATTTGATTAAATAATCTATTCAAATTCGATAGCACTTTTGAATCAGCCAAGCCAACCAGCCCACACTTCCTGAAATCTGTAAATGATCGAGCCTCCCACAGACAAATTTCCAGAGTAATGAGAAGCCTAATATGCTGATTAACTTCCTAGTGTTAAAGATCCCAAAGCTAAGATAAAAGCTTTCTGAATCTGAACGCATAATGTGCTCATTAAGTCCCCATTTCCATTTATGCGGAATAAGATGAATTGTCTAGCGGGCAGAGCTTAAACGAGAGGCACAGGGCTAATAACACAGGCTCGCTAGCTTCTCCCTGCTGCGTGTCTGTGTCAGGTTACCAGAATGCATAATTGCAATGCAGCACGGCTCTGCTCGGCCTATTTGTTAAGCATCTGCTTCCTAGTCTCTGCATATTCGCATGCAGTTAATTACACCCACTGTGACAGAAGGCAACCCGCAGCAACATTTTGCATAAATGCCTAATTTTACTTTTTTTTAATTTAATTTTATTTTTTTATTTATTTTTACGAAAGTACATGAATCGTTTTCCAGCTGCAGGAATCGTCTGCACATATCGCAGCAAGAAATCTATGGTTTATGAAATATTAAAAGGCTATTGGCGGCACGGTGGTGTAGTGGTTAGCACTGTTGCCTTGCACTTCCAGGGTCCGGGTTCGATTCCTGGCCAGGCTCGATTCCCGTCTCTGTGTGCATGGAGTTTGCATGTTGTCCCCGTGCTTGGTGGGTTTCCTCCCACAGTCCAAAGAT
>JAOVVB010000008.1:4198145-4208190 GCA_028570985.1 Heterobranchus longifilis | reverse complement strand
ATATTCACACACGTAAGTCGATTTTCACATGCACAGCCCATGATGCACTCGTAAATTTTAAACATTCAAAATTTTTTCACAGTTGTACATATGTGAATTGTATATTACGAATATGTATATTTTTTTATGCACGTGAATGTGTTTTTTTGTGAATATAATTTTTTTTCATGCACGTGAATTGGGTTTTATGCATGTGAATTGGGTTACGCACGTGAACATCGTGTTTTTTGCGTGAATTATTTATGAGACCGATCTGCCTCCATATTGAATGGGGTGCCAGTTCATTAAAAGGCACACAAGCACAATCATACTCACACACTTACACACACACTATAGGGAATTTGGAAACGGCAATTAGCCTAATCTGCAGTTCTTTGGACTGTGAGAGGAAACTGGTATACTAGAAGGAAACCCACCAAGCACAGGAAGATCATGCAAACTCCACAGATATAAACTCGAGGCAGGATTTAACCCCTTACCCTTGGATGAGCAAGGCTACCATGTACTTGAGTTATCAATGAGACAAATGTTGGAATATATTTTGACCTGGTTTCTGCTTCCTTCTCATTTAATGAGTTTAAGGACCTCTTTCAAGGATAAAGGAATCTTGAGATTGTATGCAATCTCAAGATTCCAACAAAGTCAATGTTTTTGTGCACATATAGTAGATAGGATAAGGGATGTTGGAGCCAGCTTGCTTGCATGACTGTCAAAAAAGCCCAGAATCGTCCTTTTGATCCAGAACAGCAAGAGAGAAATCATGGTTCTAACTGCAGAGAACAAGCACCTGGCTGAAGGCCATTTGAAACCACTATGCAGCTAGGGTCTACCACTCATTAAATAGCCATCTCAGGCCAACCATATTTACAGGGGACTGTACATTAGCATCTGGAAGAAATGATTTTCATGAAAAGAGCCTACAGCCATACCTGTCCCGAAAAGTCCATCCACTGTTAACCTTGACAGTATTTTTTACATGATAGTTAAAAAAAAACAGATCCAGTATCCCTTTAGTACATCAGTTGTAAATTAGGGTTTTAATGTGCAACCGCTTGTCACTGAGTTGGTAGCCTCAAGATACGTCTGTACCTGTACTGTTATTTATTTGAGAAGAACATCATTTAAGTACATAATTTGACAAGCATGAAGTGACTGATCACTCCAGAAACGTTGACTACAATATGTCTACTTTTATTTTTGGAGAAGGTTTTTCTCCATTCCATCTAATGGCCCTGAAATGTGGTGTCCTGGAAGAGTTTCCAGTCAAACACAAACAAAGCCACTTTTGTGTACCAGGTGTTATGAATGAGAATGTTTGAAAGCCACTGCCTATAAGGGTACATTGGATTAGGCCTTGGTGAATGAAAATTGGATGTGTAAAGGACCTTTCTTTCATGGTGTGTACTCCTGTTGCCAAAATCCAGCTGGGTTGTAACACCAGACAGTGCTGATGGAAAATAAATAATAATAAAAGTGGATAAATGAAGCTTATTCAAGCAATTGATATTGCCTTCTGACCTTGAACAGCAGTGCACTCATTAGGGACGGGAATCACCAGAGACCACCGATACAACATCTTAATGCGTAGGTGTCGATTCGATTTCTATAGTGATTCTGTTATTAATACGTTTCTATAAATATCCTGACTCAATACACTTTTTTATTTTGTTACAATTCCAAACAAACTGCTCCTACCACAAAGGATGCTACGCTGCCAGGTAGCTACACCACCTGTGGGATTATGGAGGAACTGCAACATTTTACCACCTCAAATGCAAACGAATAAATTAAAAACTAATTTTACAAAATGATTTTTGAGTTAGAGTGGTGATGCTTGAATTCCCACATAAAAGAATCTAGCAATCGTGTTATCCTTGTCTGATGCTGTTGCTAGTTCCTATGACATCTCATATATTGCAATATATTATATCACTTTTAAGTGTAATAGTGTATAAAAATGTACTAAATTTAGTGGATGGAGCAATTTAGACAAGCCCTTTAGGATCTTTTTAAACTGCCTTGAATAATATTGCATTTTACATAGCCCTACTTTAACAAGGTCTTTTACTTCATATATAGGTGCATATGCGCTTGGGTTTTGGAGCAGCTTTAATATAGGAACATATGGGAAAGCTTCATCTACCCATGAGACCCATTATTCTGTACAGAAGATGAGTGTTTAGCACTCGAGTGGGCACTTGACTTTCTGAATTTTTTTTATTTTTATTTTTCATCTGACTTGTTGGTCAAATTAGGTTTCCTATGCCGAGTGAGTGAAAGCTCTGGCTTGAGGATGCTAGTGGATTACAGCATTTTACCATGCACCAATTTTATGGCATGCCATCAGTTTGTTGTCTAAATATGGTAAGCTATATGCAGTCAGATTTAGATTCCTGGTGAGTAAGTTTTTAATTTGTAATCTGTTGTAATTGTAGTGCATTTTTGTCACTTTGTGTTCTGATGGTGAAAACCCATAGTGGTGGTCTTTCAGATGCTCCCGGCAAGGGGTCGCCACAGCGGACGATCCGGTCAACACTTACAAGCTTGGCATAGGTTTTTACGCTGGTGTCCTTCCTGATCTAACCCACCCGTTTTATCCGGGCTTGGGACCAGCACTGCATCCAGTGGCTAGGGTTTGGGCACTGGCTGGGAATCGAACCGGGGTCTTCTGCATGGCAGGCGAAACACCTACCACTGCTTATTTAAGAGGCAGTATGATGGTTTAGTGGTCAACACTGTTGTCTTGCACCTCCAGGGTTGGGGGTTTAAATCTTGGCTTTGGTCTGTGTATGTTTAGGTTTGTGGGCTTCCTCTAGGTACACCGGTTTCCTCCCACTGTTAAGACATGCAGCGTCAACTAATTGGTGTTTCCAAATTGCTTGTCTGTGTGCATGTGATGGGTTGTCATCCCATCCTTGTGCCCTAAGATACATGGGATAGGCTCCAGGCCCACTGCAACTCTAAGTGTTATAAAAAAAAATGATGGATAGTTATTTAAGGGTTTATCTGAAAAATAATAGTTAATAGTCTTCCTAATACAATACGTTATAATAAGCTTTGTTTTAGGGATCTACATAGAACTTTTCAGCTTTGGTTTGCTGAGTAAATTATTTATTTTGGTCCCAGTAATATTCTTTACTTAGCATGTTAAACATTTATAGACTTCCTTTGGGGTTTTCAGGAACCATGTCAGACAAAGTAATGGTGACCACTGAACATAAAATGTGGTTTTGTGTAAGAGACTAAAACCACTTTAGTTTTATTTTTTCATGTCCATGTTCTTGCTCAGAGATCAAACCATGATTTCTAAAATCCAAATAGTATAGATTTGTAAAACATCTGTTTCTAGTTACTGACATTTTGCAACAATCGACATGATTAACAAAAACGTTTATTAGAAGGAACCTCAACTCTGATGTCTTTCCTGTCCTGTTATGCTAATTAATAAACATATGAGTTATATCTGTTTTGTCTGAGCATAGAAATCAGCAAACTGTGCTCTGGGATCAGGATTGTTAGGGATAATAATAACTGGTTTATAATAACAGAAATATTCAGGATGTGATGTGGTATGGGCTTCCTTCCTTTCTGTTTTCTCCACTTTTTTTAAAGTTGGTGGTTGGAGACTTGAAAAAAATCTAGCCGATACTATATGTATTTAGGCAGTAAGAACTCTTGATTAGTTTTAATTTTTGAGAGCCTTGATGAAAACAGTTTCTTCGTTTTGATTTTGAATTTTTCACTTCTGCCCTCCCACACAAGGAAATAACTTCATATTTTCCCACACCCAAGTGTCTGCTCATTTTCGTCTTTACTCTTCAGTCAATTTTGTCACGCCATATTTTTAGATTGCAATCAGATGTTCGAGCATAGTTGAAGAGCCCTTGAGACAAAGTTCCCGCATGTGTAGCTGCCAGCTATAATTAGATCTTGCTTACTAGAGCTTACTGATGTGCAAATAAACAAAGGTTGCAACAGCTGTTTACTTACTGATTGATGGCTGTAGTGGCTGATTGCTGGTTGCATTCAAGGTTAAACATACAACATGTGATGCGTGTTATTTATGTACAGGGAAAAAAAGCACAAAGTGCCTCATTAGACCTCCCTGTGCTTGGTTGGCCTTTCATACCCAAGCATTGTGAAAGATCTAACCTCTTCCCATGATCTTCTGTTACAGGTGTCTCTCAGGTACCACTGCCGTCTGTACAACGAATGGCGTCAAGCTAATCAAAGAGTGGTGCTTCTGCTTCCCAAGTCCCACAGCGAGTTGTTAGGAAATCCGTCAGTGACAGGCCTGCTGAGCGTAAAACGACCGTCCAAAGAATCTATAGTGTGACTGCGTTTTTTTCTACTTGAACTATAAATGCGTGTACAGAGGACTATCCTGAGAGGAAAGGCCAAGGACTGAGTGAAGAAACAGTGACGACACTGATTGTCCTGTTTAATTTGAAAAATGCTACTGAGGAACTATGGACGTGTTTAAAGGAAACCATTTGCTTGTGGACTTTATGTTAGCAAGTTTGCTAACGTTAATTCTGGATGGACTATTTACTACAATTTGTCTTGTTGATTACACAACAGTATGAATCTGTAACTTTTTATGTTTTGTTTCTTGACTTTTGATTTTTTTAGGCAGATGTAGGATAAGTCTGCTACAGATTCATTTATTTCTGGGAGAAACTTGCTCACTTTCTGTCATTCTTTTCTTTCTTTTGGTTATAAGTTTCTTACTCGAAAAGGAGACTTTGTAATTTGTAAATGTAATATATATAATGTTGTTAGGTAAGTGTTGTACAGTAATGGAATCTGCAATATGCACCGATCAGCCATCACATTAAAATCACTGACAGGTTAAGTAATTTACATGAATTATCTCATTACAGTGGCATTCCATAGGGCTGGTGTATATACGGTAGCAGGTGAACATTCAGTTTTTGGAGCTGGCCAAAGGAAGCAATGTGATGCTCTAAGCAATGTTCTTCTGAAATTACCACCTATGTAAAAATTGTAGACCAAGTACAACCCTCATGGCAACAGTATTCCCTAATGGCAGGGGCATCTTTCAGCAGGATAATGCAGCATGCCACACTGCAAAGCATGTTCAGGAACAATTTCAGGAACATGAAAATGTGTTCAAGATGGTAACTTGGCTTTAAAATTCCCAAAATCGCAACAAGTCCTATCGATGGAGGCCCAACCTTACAAGATTGAAGGGATTTCCTGCTAACATCCTGGAACCAAACGCCAGTTCTTGTGGAATTCATGCCTCTACAAGATCAAGGCTGTTTTGACAGCACCAATGGGACATATTTAATATTAAAAAGGTGTCTGTTGTCTGGTGCCTTTTAATGCTATGCCTGGTCAGAGTTTGCATTTTCCATTGTAAATTTTCAAGTTATAATTTGTGCTGAAGTATCTCAATATCAGTAAAATACCACATCAGGGGAGATTTTTAATTAACCTTACAGCCTTTGTTATGGTTTCGAGTGTTTGATCTGATAATAAATGTCACCTAATAACTGTAATAGCTTAACATACTTATGATTTAAATCAAGTTAAACACTAAAAAAAAAAACTACTTCCTCCCACTTGACAAATTTGTATACAATGCTAGTGCTTAAAGACCAATTTTTAAAGAAAAATTATATTTAGATGACATTTTTTTTTCTTCTCACAGTAACTGGCCGAGGAATGAAGCTGAGGACGAGATGAGTAATAAAAATTATTTCAGTTTCTGTGAGGGGGTGAAACGGGTGCCTAAGCATGTTGCTAGTCTTGATTCTTATGGGAATAACTGATATCACTGACACATTCGGGCCTGAGTCAAACTGTCTTAAAAAATCAGCTAAAAGAAAATATGACGTTTTTAAATCAGTCATCATGAGAAAATGAACACTATTCTCACCTGAGAAGTGAACAGTTTCTACAAGCTAAAGCTAATTATAGGAAACTAAAGTACTTATACCAAGATAAAGGAATTTAGCTTTCTATGTTTGGACTATATAAACTTCCAGAAAAAGAAAAAAAAAAACTTTCAGAAAATGAGTTGTTAATAAATTTTGATAGTTACCCAATTTGGTTTAAGAATGTTTGTTTTTCCTCTTATTAAACACCATTGTAACTGCCCTAGCAGTGTCCCCCTGTGACAACGTAGCATACATCCGCTAACCTCTCACAGAATACAGACATACAGCATCAACCAAGCACATTATATACACATTTACTCAAAACTAAAAATTATTTCTTTTTTTTCTTTGGTGGCCAAAAGTATTGAAACAAAAGTGAAATTCAAAGCTTAAATTACCTTCTTAATTTTTATTAAATAATGACAATCCAGATAACAAGAATAATTTGTTATTTTATGCAATGAAATTGCTGTAAAACAATCCGATGGTTTTCAGCTCCGATCCTGGTGGAGCCCCTGCCCTGTATAGTTTAGTGCTTTCTCAGCTCCCAGCACACCTGATTTAACTAATCAATTAATTAATAGCTTTTTCTTAATTGAAACAGATGTGGCCAAGCAGGAAAAAATATGCAATACTATGCTCCAGGAATAAGGTTGAGAACCACTGCAACAATCAATATTTAGTATGAAGTCCTTGATTCTTCAAAAACTCCTAGATCCGGCTGGGCATAAAGTCAAAAGGACGTCTGCGGCATTTCATTGCACAATCCGTGCCTGTTTGATTGCTTCTTGAAGATCATGTAGGTAGATTTGCCACAGAGGTTTGCAATTCACTTTTGCAATTCATTAGGTTTTAGCTTCGGAAAGCAAAAGTCCTGTCGCATAGTTGTTCCATGCAGATTCGAATTAGCAAAACTCTTCAGCCAGATCTCATTAGTGACATCACTTGTCTGGTGCACAGGGAGAACTATAATACCTGGCATATGTTGTCTTAATACTGTCGGCCACCACCGTGAGGATGTATGACCTTCTAAACAGAAAAAAATAACCAATTTCTCCTTATAGTGCTCTTAAATCATAGGTAGGAAACATGTAGAAACTGTAGAATTACACAAGCGGAATGGATTTTAATCAAATTTATGGTTTATAGAAGGGCATAGAGGATGGCTTTTAGGGATATAACAAGTACAGTGTCTGCAGTGTTCTTTTGAGTTTATCATACTTATGATTTAAATCAAGTTATACAAAATGTATTATAATAGTTGAGAGAAAGTGAAGAATGGGAATCAAAATGGATAATGTAGAACATTTAACAGATGTACAGACACCTCTGCCAAGAAAACTTTGAACATCACTTTCTAAATGGATATGAACCCTGTAACAGTTTGCTGGCTGCTTTTTCCTTCATATCAGTTGCATTTGCTTTGTACAGCATTTTAATAATATGCATTGTCACAAAGCGGCTTCATAGAAATCCAGAGGTAGAATTATTTTTAGATCCCTAATGAGCAAGCCAGGCCGCATGAATGCTGCTGAAGAAAAACTCCCGAGATGACATGAAGAAACATCGAGAGAACTTGATTTAAAAAGAAAACTCATCCTCATTGGTGTGACACCGGATAGTGGGATCATAAATAATTACTCTGTTACATTTGTATGCTATGAATTCAAAACAGCTCCAAGTGCGTTAAAGGGCTTTTAAAGATAAGCATCATAGTCTTTGTAACAAGGTAGGTCCTTAGGTTTAAGTGCTTAATGTGTTGAAATGAATTCCTTATTCCATTTTCCACTACGAAAGTAAGTGTAAGATGAAGACTCGTGACTTTTTTAACGTAATTAAATTTTAAATGCTTTCTACATGACACCGTTCCATTACTTTACCTCCACCAGTAACAAGCATTTGAATCCTGCAAAGAGTTACTGCCAATAATGCAGTTTCAACTAAAGATCATACAATTATCATAACCCCCCCCCCTCCCCCATGCTGGTTCCCAAATTCATCTCAGATGAGCTCTTACTGCAAGGAAATCGCTAATGAGACCCTCCTGGAGTAAAACAGACGTTCCTCTTTAAACTTAGGAATGTGCCACCTGCTCATCTCAGCTGTAGTGCAATGTGTCCAGTCCATTAACACGAGTGTGGAGGGTATTTAGCTCCATCCAGGCTGTAATGTTTATAATCTTTTTGTTTCCTGCCAATAGGTAACTTTTTAATGGAAAAAGTTACCCCTTGAAAATAGCCAGGCAACATAATGACTACATTTAATGACATTTAAATTAGTGACGTTTAATTACACATGATAGACCCAAAAATGAGATTGTACCTTGGTTTATTCAATGTGAGCACAATCAAGTTTGGTAAACATGCATTAATGGTTATATATGTCTCTGGAAGGAATTTGCTTAAGGCGGCACGGTGGCTTAGTGGTTAGCACTGTCGCCTTGTACCTCCAGGGTCCGGGTTTGATTCCTGCCTCTGTGTGCATGTTCTCCCCATGCTTGTTTGGTTTTCTCTGGGTACTAATTCAGGCAGCTAAGGCTCTAGGTTGTTGGTTTTGGGAACTGAGGATCCTGGTTCGAGCCCCGCTGTTGGTGGATTGCTACACTCCATACTACCCAGACACTGCATGCAGTACCCAACAAGTGTGGATATAGAGGATGTACTGTAGGTTGCTCAGGAAAACCTGTGCCAAGTTGTTGACTAACAACAACTCTGGTTTTCTCCCACAGTCCAAAGGTGTTCCCCAAATTGCCTGTAGTGTGTATGTGTGTGTGTGCCCTGCGATGGCCCTGGTTGGCACACTGTCCAGGGTGTACCCAACCTTGTGCCCTAAGTCTCCTGGGATAGGGTCCAGGTACCCAGCCACCCTGTATAGAAGATGAGTGAGTGAGTAAAATACATAACACACAAAATTAAATTACTATTGCACTAGGTCAGTATATAAAATTTAGCTAAGAAATACCAAGGTCAATTTCTCTTATATGTACTGCTCAGAAAATAAACTGATCACTTGGGGAGCATTCAAGTCAAACCAGGATTAAGTGTTTCCTTGTGGGGTTTTTGTTTTTTGTAGGTACACTACCAGTTACAATTTCAAACATATCTTTTAATTCCATGGTCTTTTCCGATTTTTATTTCTTTCTACATTCTAAAACAATGCAGAAGACATCCAAAATGTGCGATAATCGCCTTTGAATATTTGATATTGAGATGTGTCTGCTAGCACTGTTCTTGCAAGAACTATAAGGCTGACCTCCGTGTCTTAAAATAACATCCGACTTTTTGTTGCTAATTAATTACCTAATGCCATATGGGTCATTTCACCATTTTGGAGGAAGAAATAAAATAAAAAAACAGTACTGTTCTAGATTGTAGAAAATGAATCGGAACTAGTCTCCAAACCCTTGATTGGTGTGTCCAAACTTTTGACTGGTTCTGTATGTTTCAACCACACAACCCATAATGGCGCAAATCTAAGCTACATCATGGTGTAAACCTCCTTGATGCAATTCTAAAATCAGCAAAGCCTCAGTGGGGATGTACTTGATGACAAAAGACTAGTCCTGCTTAATTATCTGTCCTTGCCCCTGTTTGGATCTATTCCAACACTTAATTAGTTTATCTGCTGGTTAATAATTCTATACAAATTCTATGAACATTTTAAAAACTCGTTCTTAAAGACTCATAAGAATCTCAAAAATGCACAGGCAGACTAATAGACAGATCTCAGAGGGAAAACACCACATACCACCTAGTGGCTTTTCATCATTTTTTATTGAGTTTTACAAATAATTCCATACATAAGAATAGTAGAACAGAAATAAGAATTAAACTAAAATATAAAGAATATCGTCCACATTCTGCAAATATTTAAAAATAGAATTACTTTCTCATTTTTATTAACATACATACAAACAACCAATTACATACACCAATGAAAGAATCATTAACCAATGATTAAGTAAAAATAAATAAATAAATAAATAAATACAATAATAACAGTAAAAAAAAGAAAAAAATATTATTATTAATAATAATAATAATAATAATAATAATAATAAATAACAACGGGTGATGCTGTTTTCCTCTCACAGCCGGAGGCACAGAGAGAGCTGATTGGCCGAGCTCTCTCAGGGGGGA